>APFE030566805.1:0-12392 GCA_000404065.3 Pinus taeda | reverse complement strand
GGTGGTCATAGTTGTTGACACAAAGCCCTAGTTGTGTCTTGTACAGGGTTCTATGTAAGGGCCATGATCCATCGTATGGGAGTCCTAAGATTGTTGTATTAAAGTTTGTATATAACAAGTTGTGGTCTAAAAAATTGTCTTGTGTACAACTTGATTCATTGTTATTTTTTATTCCATTGTGCAAAGTGATTTTGCTGTGGCATTTGAGTGTTTTTGTGATTGTGATATTAGACTCAAACCTGATTCTTAAGTGTCGTAGAAAATTCAACAGGTCGTCCACATTATACTAGCCGTTGGAAATGTCCAAGCCCTCGTTCAAGTAACGTTGTGCAAGAAAAGTGGAAAGTTTGAATTCCTAAGCACTCAAGATACTTTTTCAAACAATTCAAGCCATTCTTTGATGGAGAAATGTATGCTTAGGTCAATTTGGGCCTCCTTTTGTCAAATTGATCCTCTAATTGGTGGGACATCTCACCTCATTTGAAGGATTTATGTAATGCGACGACAAAAAATGTAATTTTACTTAGTCTCCAACCATATTGTGTATGAAAAGTCACTTATCTTTTGAAGCAAAAGGACGAAATGTGTTGAGAGACTCATCCATAAATAGAGGAGCTCTCTCTCCTTTTCAAATCATTGTGAATTGTTGAGATCATGTTTCCATAATGTGAAATATTTTCATGAAATCTTTGGTGTTCATCTTGAAGTTTATCTTTCTTGGTTGATTTCAAATATTCCTAAGGAAATTTTCAAATAACTAAAGAATACTACACAGACTAACTAGATTGATCAATTTGAAAAGCAACTTTGTCACTTGTAAAGGGATGTCTAGGGTTTTGTTCACACATCTCTCTTGTTGGTGTAAGGTAGAGTTTGTATCTTCTCTTTGTTGGGCCATTCCCTAGTGCTACCCACCAAGGGTTTCAATTTATTTTGCATCATAGTTGAGCTAATGATTGACGACTTTCCCCTAAGTAGGATCCTTTCTAGTAGGGATTGACTTCAAAACTTTTTCTTGATTAGCCTTGAGGTGATTTTTAACTTCTAGTGTTCCTCCTCTAGCCATAAATGACAAGCATGGAATAACCAACTTAAGACAAGCATCAATTTGACCCCATAACCCTAGTGGAAATAAGCCACACTCATCTCTTTTTACTAAAATTTGTGATTGCCCTTAATTTTTATTATATAAAAAGCCTTGAGAATAGAAAAAAATACATAAAAAATAAATTATAGAAAAATATAAGCATCAAAGATAAAAATTGATCCCGAGAATTTTTTTACTTCTATGTCTAAATAAGTTTTGACTGATTACATTTTGATTCTAGGCTGATTTTTTAGAATGGTGTGCCACATTGAATATCTAAGAAAGATAGTGCCCCCTCTCCTTTCTCGCATTTAATTTTGATCTAAAAATGTGGAAGGGTTTTGAAGGAGATTTTAGAAATCTGATTTTATCTTCAGTAATTATAGCTCAAGTATTGGTAAAATCCCTTGCCTTGTGATACACGAAAAGTTGATTCTAACCCTTCTAATCCCTAAGAACATTTCTAAAGTTTTCTAATTAAATATCAATCACCTTTGTAAGTGATTTCAGTTGTCCTAACAATTGCAACACGTTTCATGCTAATTGGGACACTTTCATTTTTCAAACCCGAGGAGTTGGTGCCCCAAAATTGAGTAACAATTTCCACATTTGAATAACTTTTTGAATAATCAATACTTTGAAGTGCTAGTATGTTTATTTTCATTATATTTAATTATAATATCATCTCAAATCCATATTCATAAGTTTCTATAGCATTTTGGGCTTATGAGAGGCCCTAGAGTCAGCTTTTCTTTGTTGGTTTCTGCAAAACTTCATGTTTGCAGGTCTGTAAATGCAAGGTAAATCATCATTTCATGGTTTAAATACCAACATTGTTGAGGGCCTTCATAATCAATCGTGGCTCTTTTGTCAAGGTTACTTCATTCATAAATTTAGTATTTTCTTCGTTGGTTTGTGTTTTCTACAGTAATATATCATACATCCGATCAAATCTATTTTTTCTCTTTAAATCCTACCCTTCATCATTTCATAGTTTGTAGGATCTGGTCATCCTAATACATTTGGTGATGCTTGTGTAGTTTGGAATACCCCCTATGGAATTTTGGGAGTTTGCCAAAAGTGAGAGGAGAGTGTGCTTGGGTGACATTAGGGGCATCTGATGTGTGCTTACCATTTGGAATCTTGGCCAAGCCTTTATAAGCCTGCTAATATGAGTGGTAATAGGTCTCTAGGGTAGGGTTTTAGTAAATTTAAAATCCCCTGCCACCAAAAAGAAGTAGAGAGACTTCCCCTGAGATATAGAAGAGTTAATGACAACTCATTAGTAAAATTGGCAAAATGTGGCATGATTGTTAAAGTGAGGAAATATGCTACCACAAGGAAGGAGAGAGATGTTACAACTCAATTTTAGAGAAAATTAAGAAAAACTAAGAGGAATCGAATGAGAAAGGGGAATGCTAATAGGTCCACTACGATTTTACCCTTCATTAAATGCCTAGTGACATAGATTAATTACAATTCACAACATGTAGATAACAACCAATTAAAAAACAAAACCAAACTAACATGGGGTTATGTCATAAATCTCCTTAGATGAGATAACTAACCTAAGTGCTAGATATGAAAGAGAGGAAAACCAAAACAATCTAACCTTGTTGCCCCAAAAGAGTTGATCGTTGGGCCTTGAGCAACTTCCACGTGATATTGCACCTATTGATGATCCTCCATATGCTGAAATGTTGAGCTTGAAATGTTGGGTGTTTAAATTTTTTATGATGTGCCTGTTACCCACCAAAATGCGTAACCCCATAGGCAAAACCTTTTCTCCTGCATTTGATAGCCACTCGGACAACTAGCGAGCCATCAACCTTTTATATCCATTTCTTGATGATTATATGCCTTCGCCATCTGCATCAACCACATACCTCTCCCCATCCAACATTTCCTCTTGGATGAAAGTGAGCTTCTATTCAAAATGTACTTTGATCATTTTGCAATAGAGTGCTTATACTTGTATATTTTGCGCATTTAGTATCGATAAAGGGGTGATTTAGAAGATTTATTGATCTTGACTGTAAATTTGTTCTCTCACCTTACTAGGGGAGTTAATCTTTACCCCTAATCTAGTGGGACCTCCCTTAAGGCCTTAGGGTTGTAAGAGGGGCACTTGGGAAATACGGATTGAAATAGCATGTTCGTCTTTCCCTACATCATACTTCCCACTTTCCATACCACATTACAAGCCCCTTATACCACCGCCATTCTTCGGGTCTAACTTGTCATTGGTTCATTGGGTTTTGGCACTTTTTTGTCCACACTCCTTGAGTAGGAGAAACGTTGTCCTTGAGGTTAATGCAACTAAAAAAATGGAAAGCATATTATGGTCACAATGAAAGAAAAAGAAGAACATCAAAATGTAAAAGAAGGTTAGGATAGAAGTTAGCGCATGGGAAAAATCTTAACATGAGCTCTACCCTCCTCATTGGTCATCACCCGGTTCCTGAGCACTTGATTCTCCATTTCATTAAAAGGAAACCTTTTATGTCCCAACCCTAATGAGAAATAAATTATCTCAAATACTAAATCATAAGAGCAAGCTCTAACCCTTAAGTTATGCACACAGAATAAAAATCATTATGATGAAAAAGTAAAAAGCACACTAAAGGTGTGCCCTAGAATGGAAACCCTAGTTTGAATTTCCCTGACTCGGGGACTTCTTCGAGGGTTGTATGAGCTTAGTATTAATTAGAATAAATGATAAGAAGCCCTTTCTTCTCCTTGCCTTGATCTCAGGAATACCTTTTACCACAATAATTCACAAAACCATAGATCGTACAACTTTCTTCTAAGTCTCTAATAGGGAGCGAAAACCCTTTTGACGTTCCATATTATCACATAGAGCTTCCCTTAAGAAGTCCTACCTCATCACCTAGTACCTAAAACCCTAGAACATCAATAAAAGATTATTACTTATCTACCAGGACTCTTCCCATTGGCGAAATTCCACAAAGAGCACAGGACACTGGTTGTGTTGACAATGGGACATTATCACATTGTTATCACTTAGTTTAGCTCTTTGGCCCGTACACTTTCCCTCCTTAAGGCCTGCTAGATTGTCGTAACACACCCTATAACATAAAAGTAAATGTCTTTCCACACACAAGGAGGCGATAACAATAGCAAATCTCAATGAGGGTGAGAAGCGAGTGAAGGTGAGAAAAGGAGAAGGAAGGAGAGGTGGAAAATACAAGGATGAACTAGTGGAGGAAAGAGAGATCAAAGTTACTAAATCCAAGATCAAAAAACTAAACCAAATAAGCAAAAGGGGACAAAAACAGAGATGAACTACTGAAGCCAAGAAGTAAGAGATGGAAACACTAGCTGAGATAGCAAATGAAAGAGGTGAGAATTACAACTCTATAGCACAAATAGTGAAGGAAAGAAGAAAAAGTTGACAATCCTAGTTTTGAACTGGGGAATGCAACAGATGAGTGGAAGCAAGCATTGGAGCAATGGTTGGAGATGTGATCCCATAGCTGCAGTCTATAGGATATGACAACCAAGACCAAAGTCCCTAATAGGCAAATGAGAGGAATGGCGATTGGTCCCATCTAAGGAAAAGCCATCTCAGGTCGGGCCCTACCTGAGAAGACGACCTAGAGAGACTCGTTAGTGGTGATGTATCCTAGGAAAGGGGCAAGCAAAACAAATAGAGAGAGAGAGAGTATATAAGAGAAAGGGTTCATTAGTAAAAGTATGAATGGGGGTGCTATTATTTTTTTTAGAAACCCTCAACATATAAGGCCTAGGTTTCTCTCACAATTGACCCTCCCAAAAACAAAGCATCACTCAACTTGGTAGAGAATATTAATTATCGACACCTTATGAGGCTACCATAATCCACAAGCCACTAGAGAAAGGTTAGTACTAGAAGGAAAGGATTTCATTCAACATTCGATGGGTAAGGAAAAGAGAAAAATACTATGGGAAAGAAAGCATCACGCAACATTCTTATCTCCTACGATGATATGTGAGCTTCAGGAGCTGAATCTACTATGAATGATGATTTATTGGTGCACTTCTTGAGTAGCCCTATAAAGGTGATCGCTTATTGTACTTTTCCCCTGAGTTTCCCATTACCTTAATGCACTCTTTGTTCCCCAAATCAACCATATCCATATGTATGCATACCTATTTGGCCATGACCATCATTCTTCATTGAAATCTCACAGTTTGTGATACATTAATGCTCCCTAGTGCAATGACCCACATCCTCCAAGGCAATGAAAAGATCTCTTGTGACCTCCAAGTCAAGCGTAATCAACTCCAAGTCAAAGCACTACTAACGCCCCCTTTAATGTCCCATTTGCATTAATGAGGTATCTTCAAAACGAGTCAACTTCTACTTTTGGTGAAACCACGAGGTTAAAAGAGGTATCATGGAAAATGTGTTGAGACACAATATGTCAAAGCAAGTCAAGGACACATCATGGACCAAGGACAACTCATGTTCAAGAAAGTTCAAGCCTTAACCCACACAAAAAGAGGGCAAATGGACCTAGACAAGGAGTGTCGTCCACCCTTTCTACCCATTGGATCATGTAAAGGTCAATTTGGAGGAATGTTGAGGAAAAACATAAGGCCATATAGGTCTCCAAGCAATGCAAGGTACATTTCAAGTCAAAAACAAACAAGGAGCCTAAAATCATGGTTTGAATCATCTTTGCACCAAGGAAAGTGACGTCTTCCACATTAAACTAGATGTTGGAAAGGCCAACATCTTCATTCAAGCAACATTGTGCAAACAAAATGGAATTTTTGACTTCCTAAGCACTCAGCGTCATTTTTCAAGGAATGTCATGTTATTTCTTGATGGAACGTTGTACCCTTAGACTAGTTAGGACCTCCTTTTGTCAAATCAAACCTCTAATTGGTGGGATGTCTCACCTGTTTTAAGATTTAAGTAATGTAATGAAATAACTTGTAGTTTGACTTAATCATGAAGCATGTTGTGGATGAAAAGTTGCTTTCTTTTCAAGAAAAAGGAGGAAAGATGTTGAGATCCTAATCTAAACAAAGAGAAATCTCCCTGCTTTGTTGATCATTGTGAATTGTTGAGATCGTTTTTCCATAATATGAAATATTTTCATGAAACCTTTGGTGTTCATCATGAATTATCTTTCTTGGTTGATTTCACATATTTCTTAAGGCGATTTGTGGATAACTAAAGGATACTATAAAAGCTAACTAGATCAATCCATTAGAAAGGAATCTTTATCACTTCCTTAGGGATGTATAGGGTTTTACTCGCACATCTCTCTTATTGGTGTAAGGTAGAGTTCATTTCTTCTTGTTGGGCCATGCACTAGAGTGCTCCTCACCAAGGGCTTCAGTTTATTTTGCATCATAATAGAGCTATTTGTTGAAGGATTTTCCCCAAGTATAACCGTTTCTTGTAGGGCTTGGTTTCAAAACTTGTTCTTGATTAAGCATGAGCTCATTTAACTTTTGGGATTCCACCTCCAGCCAGAATCCACAAGCATTGATCAACCAACTCAACATGGGCATCGATTTGACCCCACAGCCCTCATGGAAATAAGGCACACTCCTTATTCCACCAAACAACCATCTCGTTTTATAAAATTCTGCAATTGTCCTTAATTTTTATTATCCAAAAAGCCCTTAGAATAGAAAAATACATACATAAAATATTATATAGAAAAATGTAACCATAAAAATAAAAAGTAAACCAGTGAATTTCTTCACTTTTATGTTTATATAAGATTTGACCGATTACATTTTGATTCTAGACTCATTTCTATGAAAACATGCCACATCATTTAAACCTTCCTTGTTGAATATACTCTAGGTGATCCACATACAGAGAATTCTTTCATGTGGTGCAATATACCACTATATAGTTGGGGAAAGGTTGTTGAGGTGACAGTGGTGGCCATTCTCCTGTTGCCACGAGGTTTGGATCTTCCTAGTGAGGATTTGCACTAGGCCTACAAAATTTTGCAGTAACAAGCCCTTTCAAACAAAACTTTTGATTCAATTGATAACGGGAAAGGGTTGGAGACAATACGCAATTTGTAATTTTGTTGGTCCCAATCATTCTTAAACAAGAAACCCTCCAAATCTGGATTTTAGAGCCCATAGTCATAATTCTAGATTAAACATTATTGTTTCCTTTCAACCACTCTCAAAAACAAAAAATCCCATCCTTTTATTTTCTATTTGCATAAATTTACAATATAGATCATGAAATATCACAAATCATATTAATCATAAGTCTACAACACTTTGAAATTATTATCATTCATTAGACTTAGTTTCTTTTATGTATTTCCCCCTATGTCAGAGAACAATTGACCTACAATGTGTGAAGAAGATACTAAGGTTACACCAGGTATCACTCTATAATATTCCTAATTAGCCATGGCTAATTAGAATATTCGATTTTGCTCAATTTTGCCTTCTATAGTTATTTGTAAATAAAAAGGTGAGAAAAAGGGGACATAACTCACTTTAGAATAAAAGTCACTTCCTAGTAGCACAACGTTGTGACTTAAAGGAGAGCCAAGGGGGCCAAAGGACCACGCAAAGATGGGGCCCACACAAACACTTGGAGGGACTGCGCAGATGGAAAAGAAACACGTGGCAAGAGGAGATTACATTGGAGGAGGTGAGCCTTGGGATCGGGAGAGGCCAATGCTATAAAGGAGAGAAGAGCCCCCTCATTTTGTCATTCGATTATGTGCATTTGAGCTAGTCACTTCAACTTCTAGCACGTTGGCTGTTTAGCTAGTCTGCAGCACTATTTAGTGCATTGAGTGTCTCTGTTCGGAGATCTCACACTTAGCCCCCGGGGGACTTCGAGTCCCTGTTCAGGCAAGGTATTTCCATCGGTATTTTTGCAGTAGTTTCATCAGCATTTGGCAGGAGGATTGAGCATCTTGGATGACTGCGCAGTCTTGAGAGGGATGACGCAGTTCTTTCTGGCAGGAGTTCTGGGTTGAGGTTTTGCAGGGGGATTTGTGCTGAGAGATTGACCAGGGGATCAACCCTTGCATTTTGGAGGATTTTCGCTGAGTTTCAGGCAGAGTTCTCTAGGGGTTTTTTTTCAGTGGCAGCTCAGAGCCTTGAGGGACTGTGTGGGTCCTCAAGGGGGGGATTTTCGGGGTTCGGCCATTTCAGAAAATCTTTCTGGGTTTTTCTAGGTTTCTTGAGTAGAGTCTGATTCCAAAGTTTCAGCATTTTCTGAGGAGGGGAACATGCCCAAATCCTCATTTGATTTCCAGTAGTAGCAGCACGACAATTTTCCAGCAGCTTGGACGCGGTTCAGAGAGAGGCCATTCCTTTGTTATTCTGAGTGTATTTCTTCACTTTCCTTGTGCAATTCGAGGTGCCATCTTTCTGATCACCTCATGTACTCATTCTATTACTCAGTATAATAAAATAGCTTAGCATTTCTCTCTGCATTTCTTGAGAATCTGCTTATATTTCATGTTTATATTATTAGATGTGGCACCATTGTTATTTCCATCATTTTCAGCTTCTCGATTATTATATCGTTTGTATGTATTTGGTTGGAGTTTACTAGGGTTTGGGGAAATATCTCTGAAACGAGATATTACACACTCTTCCATTATCCCTAAGGTCTATCTTGTACCTTCCATTAGCCCTAGGGTCTCACATGTATATATAAGGCATTGCCATACAAATTCATAACTAAAATGTGAAATATCAAAAATGTAAATGAAAATAGAACAGAAAGCGAGAAGAATTAGAATATCCATACTTGTACTAGATGGTAGTTGATGATGTAGGAGCTTGTTTAGATACGAAAAATATGCGAGTGTGGTAATCTCAATGCCAAAAATGCATGTTACCCACCAAAAGTGGGTGACCCCATAGGAGAAAAATTTCTCCTAGATCTATCTTGAGAAAATAGCCAATAGCCCCTAACAAACACTAGTGTAGCTGATACATTGTGCCATTTGATCTTCGCTCCCTGCATCAGTCATATGTCCCCTCACCCATCTTTAGAGAACATATTTTTGAAGGTGGGATATCCAACCCAAAAGTTATGTTCTTCATTGTGCAATTATGTGCTTATGCTTGTTTTTCCTTGGGCATCCTGGGAATGGATTATTGAGTGACTTGGAAAAAAGGAAGGGCTTTGACCATAGTTTTGTTCCCTCACCTCAAATGGGGCAGGTTAATCCTCAATCCTAGTCCTGTGGGATCTCCTTTATTGGCCTATGGCTTTAGGAAGGGCACTGTTTGGGAAACCTTGATTTTGGTAGCACAGTCGCGTTTTCCCATCCACATTTTTCCCTCCCCTCCGCAGATTACAACCCCTATTTCATCATATTCCTTCTTTGGGTCCACAAGGCACTCACACACCCACTCCCCTTGTCCACATGTCTAGGTTGCGCTTGGAAATGTTTCCCAGGAGGTTGATGCAGCTGAAAGAATGTTAAAAGCATGTCTTGGCCACAAGCAAGAAACAAAAGAAAAATAATATTATAAAATGGAAAAGATGGTTGGGACATTTAACATAGCACATGGGAAAAAGTCAAGCATGAGCTCTACCCCTTATTATGGCCATTACCCTAGTTCCTAGGGCCCTATGAGTGCCCCCAAATCATTGAGGAACCCATGCACGTCCCGACCCCTGGTGGGCGATGAACTGCCCTACCTTAAGCGGTTGATAACTACTTATATCATACACAACAAGCTCTCATTTCCTGGAGCCCAGACCAAAAATACAAAGAAAAGTCAAGAAAAGGAAAAAGGATAGTAAATAAGGGTTGTAAATCAAAGTACGAGTTAACTCATGTATCAACAATTTCTCCCTCCTACAACTATACACCCAAATAATCCTCATTACCATCCTTGAACCCATGGCATTTGCCTTGAGACCCCCGTGTCCACATCCATTTATCATCATTCACATGACACCTATCAATTAAATGATGTACCAGGGACCTGTATTTCCCCTTAGGGATTGGGAACACCAAATAGGGTTGTTTATTACCCACTCCTACCTAGGGAGGTAACAAATTAGGAAGCCCACTATGAAGTCTCTATGTGCCCTTGAGAAATAATCTTGGTTCACTTAGATGTACTAATGAATTATTGTACCTAATTGTGAGGATGCACATTGGTGTTATATGTGATTGGTAGGTGGTTTCATCATGGGTTGGGAAACTTAAGCGGGGCCCAGGTCTACCAGAGGATCATATTAACACCCCTAGGTGAAGCATTGAGAGCCATTAGACTCTCATCATGTGTAGAGCATCATTCCATGCCATGGGAACACTCAACACCTTTAGCAGTTTTCTCATTGCCCTACATTATTCACAAGAAGATGTGCTTGGACCAATGTGCCCTAACCAACTTAACATTATATTGCAGTCGATCCAAGGCCCAGAGGACGTTTGTCTCATCCCTTGAGACATGGGAGGGCAAGCACCATCGTCGAAGCCCTCAGTATTGGGGCATCACAGGCTATTTTATCATCAGGAGACCCATGGGACCAGCTTTTGTGCCCCAAACTCATTTTGGTTCCCCACATGATGACTTGCATGGAGAGTAAGGAGACATCCCCTTGTTCATAATTTATGGAGCCCTCTCACACACGTTGGCACCAAGAGGACTCAACGTGGCCCTCAAACAACCCTACATCAACACGATGTCATCAATTCCACTAGCAGTTGGATGTTTATTTCATAATTTGTAAACGCTACTTGGTCGGCTTGTGACCAAGGCATGTATTTTTCACATTTTTATAATATTAGGGGCCTTGGGCTAATAATTCGACTTACTAAGTCTCATATAAATAAAACTCAACTTCATTTGTTTTGGATCATCATCACACTTGGGAACTTCGGCCTTCTTAGCAAATCCGAGCTTTTTCTTTGGATTAGCTATTGGATGTATTGGATGCATTTTGATATTTGGAGATGAAATTCGATTTTTTTGGGAGCTATCTCTTGAATTGTGGATGGATATATCATTTTGTCATCTTGTAAGTGCCTCTTGTTGAAGTTTCAATCTTGAAAAATGTCTAATGTATGGAATTGTTGCAACTAGATTAGTGTTATATTGTTCTCGAATTATTGAAGATTTATTTTGAAAGCCATTTGGTTGGCAATTGCACATGTTACTCATAGCATGGCATGTGATGAATGTTCCTAGTGGATGAAATTTTGTTTTTCCTCCATAAAACTCCATAAATTTGGAGTGGGTAATTGTTAAGGTTTGGTATCTAGGGCATCAATTCTTTACATCCTTAAAGACAATTATGGAAAATATGAAGCATCTAGGACTCCATAAGCCCAAAGCAGAAGGAACTAGTCCAAACCATTTCGTGATAAAATCCTTCTTTCTCCATATTTTCTTCTCCCGAAGTTTTGGTCCCCTCTTCTTGGACGGCTAGCTTAGGGCATCGAGCGAAATTCTATAGAGTGGAAGGGTGGATTCCGGGATCATAGACTTTAAGCTTAGGGCCTTAGCGCAAGTCCTCAATGTTTGAAAAGCATCCCTTGTGTTTTCATCCATAAAAACGCTTGCTTCGGGTGTGCCCTAAAAGGGAAACCCTAGTTAGAATTTCCTTGACTTGGGGACTTCTTCGAGGGTTGTATGAGCTTTGTGTTCATTGGAACAAATCATAAGAAGCCCTTTCTTCTCCTTGCCTTGACCTTGGGAGTACCTTTAACCGCGATAATTCACAAAACTCTAGATCTCGTGCAAGTTTCTTTTAGGTCTCTAACAGGGAACGAAAACCCTTTCAAAGTGCCATACCATCACATAAAGCTTCCCTTAAGAAGTCCTACATCATCACATAGTACCTCAAACACTAGAACATAAATTAAAGGTGATTGTTTATCTACCGTAAACAAAAGGGGATACTTGTTGTGGTGACAGTGGGACATTGTCCTATTGTTATCTCTTAGTCTAGCTCTTTGACCCTTAGGCTTTCCGTGCTTAGGGCCTGATAGATTGTGTGGTAACACAACCTACAACATTAAAGTAAATGGCTTGCCACATAAAAGGAGGCGATAACAACAGAAAATATTAATGAAGGCTGAGAAGCGAGTGAAGGTGAGAAGAGGAGAAGGAAGGAGAGGCGGCAAAAGTACGGATGAATGAGTGGAGGAAAGAAAGATCAAAGTTACTAAAGCCAAGACCAAAAAATTGAACCAGATACACGAGGGGAAGACAATAAAGATGAACAACTAAACCAAAAAGTAAGAGGTTGCAACACTAGTTGAGATAACAAATCAAAGAGGTGAGAATTGACAACTCTGGACCACAAATAGTTAAGGAAAGA
>APFE030566803.1:41239-58540 GCA_000404065.3 Pinus taeda | reverse complement strand
AATAATTTATAAGAGTGTATTTTTTTAAAAACAAAATATTAAAATAAATTTTTAAATGTGCATTTTATTAATGTCAGTGGAACTTTCCAATTTTACATCAGAATTCCATAAATAGATATTTATGGTTAAGTCTGTGTAATATTTGAAGTTCTATTTGAACAACTAAGAAATGATTTGCTCGATTAATCTATATGTTTAGACGATAGCTTTGCAAATTTTAAAAATATTTTAGAATTTAATGAAAAATAAGGCGATCGATTGTTTGACAATTGGTTTAATTTTAAAAATACATATAATCTTTTAAACTGAAATCAACATTAAAAGGTAAAATAATCTATCAATTTCAAACTCAAAATGTAGTATGTTTAATCTAGATGTAAAATGCATACCTCAAAGAACAAAAGTATTTAGATGCTCATTTATGCATATAGAGGTATCAATGTTCATGTGTGTTTTGTGTATAAGTAGGTATGTATATTTCATTTTTTTGGTGAACAACTTCTATGCAAGATCGAACTCTACCAAACAAATTCTGTTAATATATATACACATAAAATTATTTATATTTTATTATTATTAACTTTTTATTATTATTATTATGTAAACTTATCTAATAATGATATTAACAATAATGGCGGAGCCAGAAATTAATAACGGATGCTGTCCATTGATTAGGAAAGCTCTCCCATCATAGCTAGTTATCAGTAGATGTATTTGTAAAAATATTAATTAATTTCACATGATATACAATCCTGTAAAGATATTAATTAATTTCACATGATATACAATGCTGGTTATGAATCTCATTCATATAAATTGTAAAAGATGTATTTGTAAAAATATTGATTAATTTCACATGATATACAACGCTGGTTATGAATCTCATTCATGTAAATTGTTGTAATACAGTATTAATTAATTTCACATGATATACAATGCTGGTTATGAATCTTATTAATGTAAATTGTTGTATTACAGTAATATTGTCATGTAAATTGTTTGTCTATTGTCATGTAAATTGTTTGTCATGTAAATTGTTGTATTACAGTAATATGCAATGTAAAAAAACACAAAGAACATGTTAAAATGTAAAACTATTTTGCTAAAATTGATTGCTATCATCTTCCAATCATCCAATATTAATTTATTTTGAATTAAATAAAATACAGGACAGAAACAGAAACAGTACAAACACACATGCATAAAGACTTTCCAGCCTTCTTTCCTGAACCCTTACCCACATTTTTGAGACAAACGATACCATCATAATGAGTGACAGAATCACCAGAGTCTGTGAAATAAGACGTATTGTCTGAATAATTTGAGAACATCTTTTCGGAAAAGAAGCCTCCACCAGGAATTGCTGGAGAACTAGCCATCATTGAATGAAAAAAAAAACGCTAAAATGGAATAACACATACCCATACTTTTAACATTTGCTCTGCAGACAAAGACGAGCCTCACAAATCTACTTTTTAATCATCATACGAATCTCCTGTACATGAATTTTAAACTAAATATTCCATGGCGCTATTGAGCGCCACTTTTTCCCATCTCGCAACAAGAAGCTGCCGATGCGTGGGATGCAAAGCCCTCTGTTTATTGCAATCAATGAAGATTCACAGAGCTTCTTGTCCTTCCCATAGATTCACATAGCTGCTTGTCCTTCCCATTCGGGACCAAAGAAAAAGATTAGTACAGGGAAGAAGAACTGCATTTAGAAGAAGGGGAAGAATCGCTGCTCCCTACGGGATTTCTTAAGAATGAAATGCTGCTCATTGAATAAGCAGCTAAAGGTGCTCTCATGGGGGTTAAGGTGGGAGTGTCGAGAAGAGAAGGGGATGAAACATGGGTGCTGAAGGGATCAGTAGGGAGTGACCAGATTTTTCTGCTATCATACATGGGATTTGAAATCACAGCATAAAAACTTTGGTGTTGAGATTTTTTTCTTGCAGAGGCGGGAAGTGACGATTCATAATTAGTTCGCCATGGGGAAGAAATGGGAGACGAGGGTGAAGGGGGCCTGAAAGAAGCAAGCCGAGAAGGCGAGGAAGAAGAGGAATAGCTGTATTGGGCTGGTAACTCAGAGTAATTCATTGGCTCTAGAGATGGGGAAGTGGCCATCCAGGTGTAAGTGGCGGTCTGGCATGTGTATTTTTTTGGAGGGTGGCAGGTGTATTTTTGGGAGCCCCTGGCAGTGTGGTAGGTGTATTTTTGGGTGGCACGTGTATTTTCTCCTGCCCTGATCCACCATAGGTGACCGAAACTTTGGCTAAAATTAACTAAGTGCAATCGAAAATATGAGAGAATTAAACTTTGGGTAAAAGTAACGTAGGCGATTGCAGAGTTTGGATAAAATCAACAAACCGAATCGAAAAAGAATAAGTCTGCAATAAGACCTCAATCCGAAAAGCCAATAAAAAACTTGCTGAAAACTTTGGATAACAAAAACTTTTCATCTCTGAAAACTTTGGATATCTTATTTTTACCCCGAACATAATGTCTTGAAAGCTGCGAAGCGCGCAATAAGACCCCCAACTTTGTTGTCCAATCAAAAATTACATAATAAATTTTATATTATTTTGTAATATGAAAAATTTGGTTAAAGTTGTGATGTACAACAATATTTTTTGGTCAAACAAGAGATTAATACGTCGTCAATGCACAATCGATCGCTAAGAGTCCCAGGCAGGGACCAATAAGTGTTCAAAGCATTATAATAATAAATATTCCACTTGTAAATGTATGTGTTTCAAAAATCAAAGTCAATCAAGGTTGATTTATTAACCCTCATTGATTGCAATTTGATAAAATTGCCAATATATTAACATGGCTTTAAAACCAATTTTACAATAGTTTGCTCACTGAAAAAGGTTATAATAACCATTTTACCTTTTAAAAATATTAATATGGTTATGGTTATGGTTTTGATTTCTTTGGAATAAAAATACAAACCCTTACAATAGTCATTTAACTAATATTAACATAGTTTATTAACATGGCTTTAAAACCAATTTTACAATGGTTGCCCAATGAAAAAAGCTTAATAACCATTTTACCGTTTAACAATATTAATATGGTTTTTGATTTCTTTGCAATAAAAATAGAAACCCTTATAATAGTCATTTAACTAATATTAACATAACATTTTTGACACATTAGCAAAAATTTATGAGAGTAGTTTTACTTTTAAAAATATAACACTCACTCTAAGTTTTAAGTTTAACAGTGATTTTATGTTATAATATATAATATATGACTTAGTTTAAAGTTTAATAGTAATTTTATGTTACAATATATAATATATGACTTAGTTTAATAGTAATTTTATGTTATAATATATAATATATGACTTAGGTAGGTTTCAATTGAAAAAAACATTATAATTTTATAATATAAATTTAATTTTTAAGTTATTTTAATTTTAATTTGAATTAATACTATAATAATTTTAATACAAATATAATATTAAGATTAATTAATAATATATTAATTGAATACTTAATTATAAATTATATTAACTAATAGTTAAAAATATTAATATTACTTTAATATATTAATATTATAAGGTTAATTATTAATAGTAATAACATTTAAATTAATAATATTATGACATTAATATATTATTATTATATTAAGACATTAACAAAATATTAATATTTTTTAAATTAATATTAATAAACTAAAAAATTAATACAAATTATTATAACTATTAAAAATAATATGATTAATTATTATAATAATATTATTTTTCATCAAGATTACTATACCTTTATATTACATTGATATTTTAACACAGACACCATCGAAAAAAAAAAAAAGAATTCAATAATTTTTTTTTTTTTTTCTTCTTCTTCTTCTTCTTCTTCTTTTTCTTTTTTTCTTTTTCTTCTCTTCTTCTTCTTTTCTTTTTTTTTCTTTTTTTTTTTTTTTTTTTCTCAGAAGAAAAAAGCTGGATAGTTATATTAAGGCAATATAAGAGCCAGATTGCTTACAGAAAAGACACTTCTGTTGAGCAGATAGGGCACAAAATGCTCAGAGGGAGCAAAGAGAGACAAAAAGTGTGAAGGATAGATCATATGTAGATACATAGAGATACATCATATGCAAATAGTCCTGTGAACAGATATATGAAACAAATGCTACAAAAAGGAGCTATGCCCTGTTACTGGAAATGTAGTTGTAATAAGAGCAGATACAGGGCAGAATGGATTTGAAAGGGACTTTGGAGTCGTTGAAGATTCTGTGATTACGCCACTTCCATACAAACCATACCATGATAATGAGAAGGGGGCGGCGTTTTTCACATTATGAAGTCCACCATTGAAAGGCTGCATGCACAGAATCGAAGACAACGTGAGGAAAATTGTATAAAAAAGCAAGTTCATACCAGATATTTTGTGTGGAGCTGCAATGAAGGAAAATATGAAAATTTGACTCCTCGTCTCTCTCGCATATAGAGCATCTGCTGGGTCCATGCCAGCATCTCTTTCTCAAATTGTCCCACGTCAGGTTCTTATTGTTGAATAGTAACCAGGCGAAGAAAACCATCCTTGGTGGGCAACCTGTCTTCCATAGTGCCGTAAGGAAAATAGGAGTAGAACCCGGAACCTTTGAAATGATGAGCTCAGAATATATATCTTTGACACAGATAGGAGCAGAAGCGTTGGATGAGAAGCAATATAGATGATCAAAAAGACCCCCGCGCATGATCCCACAAGCTTGTAAGGACGAGGTGACCTGTACCCAGACAGAAGAGAGAGGGGTCAGTAGACCGATTTGTTCAGCAGATTTCCATATGGGGGAAAGATCCGACCAATCCAGAATGATTTTATCCCAAGTGAAGATACCCAGGTGATGCAAGGCGGAAATAACATCATCAGGTAGAAAGAAGCATTGTTTGCTGGCAATGTGGTCTATACCAATGAGCACACGATTGCCAGAGTGCAAACGCCATCTGAGTTTGGACAGGAAGAGTTTCTCGACAGTCTTAAAGCTGAGCCAGATGGCAGAGCCTCTTCAAATACCAATAGTGCCTCTTCGATACCAGTATTCCAATCCCTTTCCCTTCAGATATTTTTGTTGAATGGTAATGCTCCATGGCCTGGTGCCAAAAATGCCCCTGCAGAGAGTTTTGCAAATAAGTGACCTGCCAAAGATTCTCAGGTCTTTCACACCCCATCCGCCCAAATTTTTTGGTAATGTGATCCTGTCCATTTTGGTCAAATGAAACTTTGTTTGTTTTGTTCTACCACCCCAAATAAAATTAGCCATGATTGAGGTAAGCTTGTTGATGAGGCTGATCGGGAGATGAAGGAGGTGTGCTGAGTACACCGCCATCTGTACCAAAACAGCTTGGGAGAATGTGACCCTGCCCGCCAGAGAAAGAAATCTGTATTCCCAAATGGAAATTTGTTTATAAAATCTATCGGTCAGCCATATCGAGTCATGCTTGGAGTAACCATTTGGTTTTAGGTGAAAACCAAGACAATGGAGGCCCTGGGAAATTGAGGCCGATTCAATGCCGAAGAGTTGAGAGATCCAAGCCACCATATCCAGATCCACATCATTGTGATATAGCATGGATTTTGATTTGTTGATGAAGAGCCCGGTAGCACAGTGAAAACGATCCAGAATATCTTTGAAACAAACCCATGAAGACCTACAGAGCATAGCAAACAAGAGAACATCGTCTACAAAGAGATTGTGTGAGATATATACTTGTCTGCAAATCTTAATCTCCTTAATTTTTTTCTCAGCCACCGCTTTGTTGATATGCAGACTAAGAGTATTCATGATGAGAATGAATAAAAGAGGTGACAGAGGACATCCCTAGTGCAGTCCTCTTTGACATTCATAAAGCATGCCAAAATCCATCGAATGTTATGTGGCTGGAGACCAATCTTAGCTAGCAAGCATTCAACAAATCCCCAATCAATGCAATCAAAAGCCTTATGTAGATCAATCTTCATGATGGTCGCACCCTGGTGGCGAGCATAGAGAGAAGATAGGAATTCTTGAGTGTTTGCCACAACGTCAAGGATGTTCCGGCCACCAAGAAAAGCTTATTGATCTTTAGATAAGGAGGAGGCCAAAAAACCCTTGATCCATTCAGCAATAATCTTAGTGATGATCTTAAAAGAAATGTTTCACAGGGAGATCGGACGGAAGTCCTTAAAAGATTCAGGATCTGTATTCTTAGGGATGAGAGCAATCAGTGTCGAGGAGGTGTGAGGATGAATGGTGCCTGTAGTTCTTGAAGCTTCCACCATGGAAAGGATATCCATCTTGAAGAGATCGAAGAAGTGAATGAGAAATTCTATAGTCCAGCCATCCGGCCCTGGACTCTTGTCCTTCTGGAAGGATTTCATAATTCGAAGGAGCTCCTCTTCTGAGACTAACTTATATAACTCTTCATTTGCATTTTCATCAAACATTAGGGGGGTCGGATCAATACCTCATAAGAGATCCTGAAAAGCAACATTGGATCTCCTCGTGAATTTTTGCTTGAAGAAAGAAACTGCTTCCCAAGAGATGTCTTGATGGGAAACGAAGATGTCACCCTTGTCGTTCTTGATCTTCCATATGGCATTTTTGTTCCTTCTTGAATTGGCGAACTTGTGAAAAAATTCCGTGTTTATGTCCCCATCCCGTAGCCATGTAGCCCTACTTTTAAGCTGCCAGAAGGCTTCCTGTTTCTTTAGAATATCTAACCTTTTCCCCTCAAGTGCGCGGATGTGGCATTTCATGTCAAAGGTGAGGGGGGAAGAATTGGCCGCCTGCAGGATGGAATCAAGCTCCTGTTGAATGAGGAGGAGATCTGTCTTGTCTTTTTTCTTATTCCCCACTTCCCAAACCTTAACAATCTTTTTCAGCGCATGTAATTTTTCACGAAGAGTGCGGGGGGGCAGATGTGGAGATGTAGCAGATACGTCTTTCCATGAGTTGATAATGAGCTCATTAAAAGCGGAGTCCTATAGATATGTGCAATTAAATTTGAACAGATAGCCCTTTTTGACACCACTGTCCAGCCATGTGAGCATGATGGGGTGATGATCAGAGACCACGATATTCTCCACCGAGGAATTAGGCATGCCCAAAATATCAATAATACTGACATGGACCAAAAACCTATCGATCCTCTTAGCTATATAAGCTTGATCGGCCCTGCCATTTGTCCACGTCGGCTTCATCTCCCCAGGAACAACATCTATAATGTTATGGTTAAGAAGCTCAAGCTTGATGGAATCTGCAAGAGAGTCAGAATGCCTACAATGATCCTAGCATTCGTCAGAATTTAGAGTGAAATTAAAATCGCCGACAATAATCAAGTGATCAATATCAAAGATTGTAGAGGAAAAAAAATTCAACGAGAAAGGGGTCCTATTTTTATAGGGCGCATATATATTTAGTAGATTTAAAGGGATGCTAATGCCTCTGATTGTAGCTGAAATGAAGATGCCAGCAAAACACTTATAATCTTTTGCTTTGATATGGGAGGGGTCCCAAAGTGTACCTTGTCTGCCAGAAATCCCATCTGCATCTGTGGCCACCATGTACCAGGATGGTAGCAATTTCCTGAAGTATGTGAGTGTAGCCTCACAATTGCGCATAGTTTCCTGAATAAGGATGATACTCGGTCGAGAGGAGCGGAAAAAATCCATGAGCGTTAGAAATTTTGGGTCAACGCCAAGGCCCCGAATATTCAGTGACACAATAAGAGTCATTTTGAGGGTTCGCCAGCCACATTTGCTCGAAGAGGCTGTGTATCCGGTAATCCATAAATGGGAACATCGATGAGAGAGAGGTTCATGACGCCACACTCTGAAACAATGGTTCTGCCCCTGAAGTGCCTGCTGCCACCACGAGAATTCTTCCTGACAGTTATATTCTTAGCCGAATCCGGGCTAATGAAAGGCAGACCAGGCACCAGAGGTTTGTGAATGGTGAGAGGTTCTAGTTCGAGGGATTTACGAGATAGAAAGATGTCTAGGTCACTATAAAATTGATTAATGGGAGAAGACGATGGGGAGTTGACAGGGGTGACGGATAGACAAGGGCCCTTTCCTTTAATTTGTGAAAGAAGTGCCTTGTCCGGAGAGGGGGGGGTGGAAGAGATAGGGATGGGAGATGATCCGAAAGAAAAGTCCTTGATAGATAACGGGATAGGGGATGGGATAGCAGCGGGATCAACGGGTTCCGGGATAGGGGGGCAAGGGGCAGTAGGAGGATAAAGATGTAAAGGATCAGGATGGGTGGAGGGTTCACCGGATGAGGGAATAAGAGGAGGGTCAATAGAGGCCGCCCGTGGGAGGAAGGGTGGTTCAATAGGGCGGAGGTCCGAAGGCTCAGAGGAGGAAGTGTTATCAGAGGAGATTGACTTGCCAGCTCGATGACGAGAGGAATGGGAACGTGAGAGCTTAAGACGGGGGCAACATTTTATCAAGTGACCAGTCTTATGGCAGGCAGCACACCGAAATGGGATGCCCCAATAATCCAAACGCTGTTTTATATGAAGATTCCTCGAGTCAATTTCAATGTATTCGGGATAACCTCCCCTGTAAGATTTCTCGATGAGAATCCAAGAGATTCTCTTATCCTTCTCGCCAAGGCACCAAGGGTCCACGTAGACAAAATGGCCAATCGCATTCCCGATCTCTTCAAGAGTTTCCTTCGACCAGAATTCGAGGGGTAGATTAGGCAACTTTACCCAAATGAGGTTGTTAGACAGAGTGTTGCCCAAAGGATCAAACCCAAGATACCATCGGTATAGGGCGAGAAAACTTCTTTTATATACCCAGGGACCCTTTAAAATAGCTTCAGCATCCCCAGCAGCAAGGAAATGAAAGCAATACCAACCTTTCATAAGATTAGAGATCATAGGGATATACCCAATGACAGGCTTCTAGTGGAACACAAGCCACAAACGCATATCAGCATCGTTCATGAGGGGGAAGTGCCATCTTCCAATGAGAGCAAGGTGATGAAGGCTATCAATACGTTCGGAGAGATGAACAGTGTCAAGCTTAAGAGGTGTAGGCAGGGCGGAAGTCCGAACGGGCTTGTGCGATTCGTTGTAAAGTGGGCACTGTGGGAAATGATGCTCCCTGTCGACCCTAAGATTAGGGAGATTTGAATCGATATGCTGACATGACGACTTAATAGCCACATCATCCAAAACACCCTGCCAGTCACCACCAGCAGTGGCGGTCTCCCAAGCCTGTTCAGCTTCCAATGTGGCTTTGATAAGTGCCTCGGTGGTAGCCGAGTTAGAATCGCCCTCCATGCGCGCCAATCGCAGTCGAAAATCCCGCCTAGGGATCAGCAAGATATGGAGTAGAAGAACAAAGCAGATGGAAGCAGAATCATAAATGACGATGACAAAAGACAAGGGAAGAAGGACTATGCATATAGTGCCTGGAGAAGGTAAACCGAAAGCGGAGGAGATCCGTTCTGACACAGCACAGAAAAGGAAGGGTCGAGAAAAAGAAAAGGATAGCCGTATAAGATTATCCCAAATGGATCAAGGACAAAGAGAAACAGATATCAGTCGTCAAAGATAGAAAAGGGTGTAGCGTGGCATCAGCAGGCCGCCAATCGTCCATAAAGGATGAAAAACAAAGGGTGATAGTTAATGCATAGGCAGAGATGTTTAGAGAGGATTGAAAACACAATCCCGAAAAGGAGAGATTTGAAAAAAACCCCGATACCGGATTTGAGAAAATCGCGACAACAATTCCGGTACCAGGAGCAAAAAGGGAGCAAGGAATGGACTCCAGTAATGGCGGACTAGTGAGCAGAGGATTCGCAACAAGCGAAAAAGCAGCAGTATAACTCAAATATACACCACCATTTACCAATCTTGGACCTGACGTCTTTGCATGGTTTATAAATGGCAAAATGTGCTTTAAACAACTGTAAAATATCCATATTCATATAATAGAGCTTCCGTAGAAGTAGATACCCAATTAGGAAGCAAATAGATACTATCTATAAACCATCGCACAGGCAAACCAGAAATAGTAGCCTACGATAAAGTGTCTAGGAAAACAGAGAAACACGTAAAACCAGAAATCAAGCATGTAGGGAGGAGAGCATAAAACTGACCTTATACCACGTAACAACCACTGTGAACGAGAGTGCCCGCCATGAAAAAATCTACAAAGATGTAAACAATGGTTGGAGCTAGCAGCAGGAAGTGAGAAAAAGAGAGTCGACCGTCTCAATGAGAGAGGTTGACGGGCGAGAAACGCCCAAAACGATTCACAGGAGAAGGTGCTGTGAATATATGGAGGTCGAGTGTCGAGTGTTAAGACATGAAATGACACAGATGGCAAATGTGGAGAAATTTGAGTGCATGAGCCACGAACACTAGGCAGGTTGATGAGAAGGGAAAACCGGCGATGGAGCTATAAACAACTGTCATGGTGTGGTTCAGCAAGAGGAAGGCGTTGGTTGGTCCCCATGGGACGTGCTCTCGCCGCAGTGGTCGCTTCCTCCCCTCCGCAAGAAGACTCTCTTTCTCAAGAATTCAATAATCCATGTTTAATAAAACTTGAATGTGCTAACCAATTATAATAATGAGCCCATTAATATATATTTTAATAGAATAAAATATATAAATAAGTTATAAACCTACAAACATATTTAATATATTATATAAGAAAATAAAGCTAAAACTTAAAATTGACAAAGTTGTCCTATAGAATCTAAGTAAAGATAAGTAAAAATACTCAACGAGCGAATGCATCTTTAATATTAATAATATTAGACATAAAACTACTGCCATTAATAAATATTATTATTATTCATAATATTAATGCATGTAGTAATAATTAATTAAAGTATTAATGCAAGGTATTATATTTGTAATAATGATATTATTATTATTAATATTATTTTAATTATTAATTTTTGGAAAAAATTACTAAACCATTGATATTAATATTTTATAATCCATGTAATATTAATATTAATAAAAAATAATATTAAAATATAATTAATAATTTATATAAGTATATGTATATATTAATTTAAATATTAATATTAATGAAATTTAATGTTAAAATAATATTATAATGATCATTGATAATATTATTAATCATTATTCTACAAACCTAAATTATTATTAAAATTCAACCTAAATTATTATTATTAAACTTAATACTATAAAACTTATGTTAAAACCTAATAATATTAAATTTAATATTAATTCTAAATATTAAACTTAATATTTCAAAAATCTAATTTGAATATTTAAAACTTGAATTTAAATATAAGGATTGTTAATTATATAACATTTCTTACTAAGTCAAATATCATCATAATTTTGCAACAACATTGATCACTTAAAGTTGTTATATAGACAATAAACATGAGAAGTAGTAGTGGGTTGCCAATGGATTTGTGATTAATAAATGTGAGGAAATATTTAATTACTAATCAACTTTACATTTTTTAAATGCAACACATTATTATGGTAAATTGTAGTTATTTGAATGATACAAATTATTGGAAGGTTGAATGTTTTGTTATGATAATTTTATAGATAAAACACAAAGTTGTCATTCCCAAAATTACTCAACAATAAATTTAAATAAAATTGGGTTTCTTCAATACTTTGAAGATGTCTTCCTTATACAACATTATTTATAAAAATTACTTAAAATTATAAAATCAATTCTTTAAAACATATCTAAATTCAATTATTTAAAGTATACCTAAAAATAGTTTCTTCATTTAGTAATTAGCACCACACCAATACTTTAATCTGCACAATGTGCAAAGTACCAATGTTGAATTCGAAAGAGGAAATATAACTTCACTAAGAGTATACAAATTAGCTAAATAGGTATACTATAATTACCAATGTTGAATTCGAGAGAGAAAATATAACTTCGATAAGAGTATACAAATTAGCTAAATATGTATACTATAATTATTTATGAACCACTTTAAAAATGTTCCTTCAATATTTGTTGGTATAAACACCAACCAAACAAACTACAATGTTGTAACTCATTGAATTTGAAAAGGATTATTGGCAAAAATGTATTTTGCATCCATTTTGGTTTTACAATTATCAATGTGGGTTGCTATAATAGATCAAAATTTTTATATAGTATATTGTTCAACTATTCAATGTAATTATATTTATAATTAAAATTTAAAAAACTATCTAAAACTAGTGATGCATATTATCTCTCTCTCAATTTATCTTTCCAAAGAAAATATAAATAACTAACATAAATTCATCTCCATCTTCTAAAAAAAATAGTTTTTGATCTCTTCATGGAATATTATTAACATAACTGCATTTTAAAATCGCTAAAGATGTAAGATTAACATTTTCCTAATGTATTTAAATTCAAGGAAGATAAAAGTGTATATATATTTCAATGTATTTGGATTTTAATAAAAACTAGAAATAATATTCATATAGATTTAGTGTAAACACTATGAAATGTAAAAACATTTGAATTCTAGTATGATTAAGAAACATTCGTTTTGAATTAAGTGAAGATTTAAAACCTAATTTCTTCACATTCAAAGAAGGTAATTATATTTGGGTGTTATTTGGTACTAGCACTTCTGAAATACAAATTGAATGAAAATACAAAACCTCTTTAAAAAGAAACACAAATATAAAATATATTTGTAAATTGACTATAAAAAATAACTTACAATCTCAATGTAAAAACCAAACTATTTTCCACACCATTAATATCACACCTCAAGCAACACAAATAGTTTGCATGAAAATACAATACCTCTTTAAAAAAAAAAGCACAAATATAAAATATAAATATAAAATATCTTTATAAATGGACTATAAAAAAATAACTTACAATCCCAATGTAAAAACCAAACTATTTTCCACACCATTAATATCACACCTCAGGCAACACAAGTAGTTTTCTTAAGCTAGAGCGTTTTAATACCATTTTTGATTGTTGAATGCGGAAAAAGGCGATAGCTTTTGAAACAATTTTCGAATGTTGAATGCAAAAGAAGACTCATCATCTCAGAATTGCTTCTTCGTTTGAATTTATCAAGCTCATGTCACTTGCATCGCATGATATTTCAGCGAAATATTTATTTTGTCAAATTTTAATTCAAATTAAAACTATTATAATACCTAACACCCAATTTAAACATCTCCTCAAAGATTACTTCTTTTGAATTTATTAAGCTTTATTTTATTAATTTTACTAACCATAAAATTTAAAACTTTAATATATTACCTTGAACATTGTCAATTTTTATATGCTACCTAAATCAACGAATTTTGCACACAAATTTCCACGAAGACAACTTTATATGGCTCTACAGCTATATAGACAGCATGAAACGATGAATCAATTTGATAAAAGAAACTGCCTTCTTTTTGTTACTTCTAGACAGCAGAAACGATGAATCAATTTGATATCATCATGTTATTTGGAATAGGGACACATCTTATCAACATTTTGAAATTGAAAACCGTCACTAGGTCACACGTTTCCACTACTATGATATAGTCTGCACTTTTTTTTGTAATCCAGGTTAATCTTCATAGGTGGCAATTTAAAAATGGCAGGGTAAATTTATAATTAAAGTTTGTAAAAAAAAAAATTAAACATGATTTAATTGTATGAGTTATATATGTAAAGAAGTTAATGTTGTGAATTTTATTGATATAAGGGGATTAATACTAATATCTTTAAATTTAGACTATTTGATCAAATTGTTTAATTAGTAAAATTATTAAAATGATAAATTTCAATTAAAAAAAAAAACAAACACTTGTTATTTGGAATAGGGACAGATGTTATCCAACATTTTGAAATTGAAAACCATCAATAGATCACACTTTTCCACTACTATGATATTGTGTGCAAATTTTTTGTAATCTTCCGACTTCATGTTAATCTTAATAGGTGGCAATTTACAAACAGCATGGTAAATTAATAGATCAATGATATATATTTTTTTAAATAAAAAACATTGATTACTATATTAATAAACAAAAGAAATATTTTATTAATTGGTTATATATTTTCAATTTTTTCTTAAACGGAGTCTCAGAATGTTTACCCACCATCAAATAAATCGAAAAGACGTTAAAAATGTGCAAACATGTTGGGATGGATATCATTTTCATATTCTTTTCATTTTTTTAAAACCCTTATTTGCGTGTGTTAAGTAATCTCTATTATTTTAACCCTCCTTTGCGTGTGTCAAACAATCACTAAACTTTATAATAACAATATCTTAAATATTAACGTCAAAATAACTTAAAAACGTTTGAACCTTAGATAACCTATGGTTTTACATATCTACACATCTCAATTTTTTTTATTCACCATCATATAGGTTTAAAAAACCACATTCTCATAAACGTCAAATAACTCGCTCCAGGCCTCAGAGGGATCCGGTTGGAAACCATAGAAATAATAAAATTACCTGTCTGCTGGCGCCGTGTGTTGTACGACGAGAGCTCTACGGAGAGGAGAGTTGCAATTTAATATGGTTATACGTCAGTGGAGAGTTGTAATTGTTTTTTGTGTGTTTCACAATCCAGAGGTCCCATTAATTTTCCAATACGCATGCATAGACTTTAAAATATTTTAACGAAATAAAGAAAGGGAATTGAATCACTTAATTATCCAAAAAGAAAGGATTGTGTTAAAACCATTAAGGAACATGTTAGCCAAGTCAACTTCACTTTGCAGCAAATAAAAAATCTATTAATAAACCTATTAATTTATGGATGAAGAAAAGTACACTTCATATTGTACACAAGGACAGGACTGCTTGTACTGTTGTACCAAGGAGGCATCTATAATATAGCATGGGATATGTGACGTCATATCATTTAGTGATTTTGATTGTTTTTATGTATTTATTTAATTAAAATTGGTTGTAATTACATCAAAGGTCTCCTTACGATGAGTTTGGCTATGATGGATTTAGTCAATCAGATATTTCAAATTTCATCTTCTTTAGTTTAATTATTTTTTACCACATTGCTCAACTTTCATGGTTGTCGAGCTTACGGTGACCTTACTCTTCTGGGTAGCTTCCATGGTTGTCAAGCCTATGGCTCCATGAGAGCCATGTTGATAGGATTGACCCATTTATTGGCCCTACCGAAAATTGCAGTAGGGATTTCGTCAAGAATTATATAGCGAAATTGGCCACGAGACCTCCTCTACATCTGTTGAGGCCACTGTGGAAAATTCATCTTTTGCGCGTTAGGTCAGAAGAGGAAGCCTCCAACTTGGTGATGTGAATACATCATTCTTTAGGGGATGGCGTGTCTCTAATGTTGCTCTTATTGGCCTATACCAGAAAGGCCTCTAACTCTCAATCCCTTCCCATAATCCCATGCCAAACTTCAACAAGGTCGATAAATGGTCGAGGAAGTTCCAAGGACACTGTGTGTTCTGTCTCTGATCATGGCGAAGAGGCCAAGCTAGAGGGAATTGGAAAAGAGGAATATTGGTGATAAACAAAGCCTTCCGTCGAATCTACGTTTGCAATTGGACAATTTTAGTGAATATAAGGCTTACATTTTTCTTTCCCTCCTAAGGTCTGCTATTACAGTTCTTCTTTCTTTGCAAGAATTATCAATTCTTTCAATTTTCACAAATTATATTTAAGTTATGAACTGTGGAGAGAAGTTGCAGCTGACATCAAATCTTGTTGTTGTGGTTTCCTGTAATTGTAGGAGTTGGCATGCATAAAATTACTGTATACTGTTATTATTTAAACTTATGGTTAATGATGATAATGGAAAACACACAGGCACCACTGTAACATACAAAATGATCTCACACACAAGTATTTCGTTCTCCAACATAGGTGGCCCAGTGGAAGAGGTGGAGCTTTTCGATCACCCAATAGTTCATTTGATTCCAACTGTTTTTGTACATCCTCATGTATTACATATGGAGAACAAATAATTTTAACAATTTCATTTTATTTTCTTGTCTGTATTGAATGCAAATGAATAAGAACAAGAAAAAACATCTAACTAATCTAATAGAGATTAGATGTGGTGGGTTTTGCAGTCAATAACTATACATTTTCAAAAGTAGATGGAAAGAGTGGTACTGGTGATAGTCGCCACCTCGGAAGTGATCAACCATCCAAAACAATATGCATCAATTGTGTGGTTGCTTTAGACAGAATGAAGCAAATGACCATTGCAAGACATCAAAATTAAACAGAGTTTCATTTTTAGTTACACTGTTTGAAAGAAAATTAAGTGCAGAAACAATTGTAGCATTAAAAAAATGAGAGTGGAAACAAGAGGAGGACATCATTAGAAAAAAATTGAAGTCTAAAATGGGACTTCGAAGGAATATTATACAACAATAGTGGAAATAATAAAATAATATTAGATTACGTCATCAAATTTTAGAGGGAGAAAAGAAAAAACTATTTTTTCAACTCATATTTTCAACTTATCTCCCTACGATCAAATTTCAAGCAAGAGCACTCATTGGATGTGAAATTTAATTCATCATCCAAGGAATACCCATGTTGCATACTTTCAATGGAGCCTTCTACATGAAAAATGAGAAATACATGAAAAAACGTGATTGCAATCACATTTTTCATGTATTTCTCATTTTTTGTGTAGTAGGTCCATTGAAAGTATGCAATATGGGTGCTCATAATTAAATTTTTCATCCAACGAGTTCCCCCACTTGAAATTTGAGTAAAATCGTAGGGAGATCCGTTCAAAATACGAGTTGAAAAAGTAGTTTTTTTATTGTTTAATATTTTTAGTTTTTACTCCAAAAATGGTGAATCATCCCCATGGTTGACACCATCATCTTGAATCCTATTGTTTCTTATAAAGTTGATTTTAATTGTACATTTTTGTTTTAGGCCCATTTTTTACCTCAAAATTTCTCTAATGGGCATCTAAGTTTATGTATAAAAAGAACATAGTCATTGTCACAAGTGGTGGAACTCTCGTCATTTGAGTGGCTTGTGGTACTGCTTTTCCTCTTTGTTTCGTTTTTCCTTCTATACATCGAATCTACAACTGCTTTACAGATTTATTTTTGTGTATCGGTCACAACATTTTCATATACAACATATATTTATGAAGGCTAAACGATAATGAATTCACATATTTTTCCATCTTTAATTTGTATTTATCTGAATGCAGGAGCAGGTTTTGGAAGACAACTCAGAAGGAACATACCCCAAGTGCCAAAACATGGAGAATAAAGGAACCGCAACCGGAAAGATGTGGGATAGCTTTATATGCGGAAGGACAAGAAAATCAATGGTACATCGACA
>APFE030566803.1:11096-26709 GCA_000404065.3 Pinus taeda | reverse complement strand
TCAGCTTCTTAGGAACTCAGCGTTCATTACAGGCAAATTCTCCTCATCAATCGACGCTCCCTCACGCTGATCTTTATAATAATCAACTCATGCGGAAGCTCCTTTTTTTTACAGGCACAGTCATTGCCATGTTCGCGCCGACAACAATTTAGCGCCAAAGCTCCTCCTTGTATTCATATTACCAAACCAGCAACTTTAGACTCGCACTGTCCTCCAATGAATTGCGCGCACAACCCCTATTTCATTCGATTTTTGTGAAGAGTTCTGTACATAAAACTTAACAATGCGACCGCCACTAACCAAATCAGAACATAAGACAAACAAACAGTCAAATCACCATCACACTAGTCACATTGGTTCGCCATCGCTTCAGATATACATACGGCCAAATCATTAATAATTTGGGTCAGGGATAATAGCATTAACATATGCAACGTATAAAGGTTCACTCTTCAATGGCTGGAGAATGCGCTGATAATCAAACCTTATACAAATATCAATCTGAATAGGTATATTCCCACGTGGAACGCATACATGCATCAGTCACAACTCGTTTGAACCATTAAACAGTCGCATCCCTAAACAAGCTGCTCATCATTAATAAAAATAACAAACCTCTCCGTGGACAGACAGGCTATGAAAGCGATCAACTACAGCAGCAACGCTCTTTCGAGCCAGTGGTTGTGAATTCAACCCGATCACCACAAGAAATGGACAACACTATTCTGCGCAAATAGCTATGAAACGATAAGATGGAAAAAAACGCAGCGCTCCAATTCAGAATTTTACCAAACAAAGCAAGGAATTGACACGTATAAAAGTTCACGGCTTCAATCGCTGGAGAATATGCTAATCTTCAACCTGTCCCGTATGTTGTTGCCAAGATAATTGAATACACAGTTATATATATATATTAAATCAAACGCGCCCATGTTAAGAGCTGTGGAAATTCTTCATTAAAGTCCTCCCCTAACTGTAATAACTGGAATCGAAGTGTAGGCAACCGTCGCTACTACAAGGAAACAACTCAAATTGTTTCAATACACACAGTAAACATCAAGCGGAGAGTAGAAAGGCGACCCCAGCCTTTCAATACACACTGAATTAAGTTATTGCATACATGCATCCATAACAACAGGAAATCGCTTACTCATGAGAACGCGGAGAGAAAACATTATCATAATTCTTCTGGCACGCCCCTCCCTCTACTGAGAGCTTTAGTTGCCTCTTTATTTATATATAATAATGGATAGGTCTTCTCAGACCTTATCTCTTACAAAAAGCAGGCTTTACATAATGATTTAAAGCATAAAAAATTTATTACAGCTTATCTATCTATGATATAGATAGTATCTCTACTCTTATCCCCTTATTTTCTCAACTAATCCCATACATAGAAATCCTATCCCAAATTTTGCTCCTATTTTATTAAAAATAACAATTTAATTTATAAAATATTAAAAATTATCACACCCCTTTTATCACATATTTACAAATAAAAAATGACCTTGATACTCCTGCATCACAAAATATTTACCCACCATCAAATAAATCAGAAGTACGTTAAAAATGTGCAAACATGTTGGATGGATATCATTTTCATATTCTTTTCATTTTTTTAAAACCCTTATTTGCGTGTGTTAAGTAATCTCTATTATTTTAACCCTCCTTTGCGTGTGTCAACCAATCACTAAACTTTATAACAATATCTTAAATATTACCGTCAAAATAACTTAAAATGTTTGAACCTTAGATAACCTATGGTTTTACATATCTACACATCTCAATTTTTTTTATTCACCATCATATAGGTTTAAAAAACCACATTCTCATAAACGTCAAATAACTCGCTCCAGGCCTCAGAGGGATCCGGTTGGAAACCATAGAAATAATAAAATTACCTGTCTGCTGGTGCCGTGTGTTGTACGACGAGAGCTCTACGGATAGGAGAGTTGCAATTTAATATGGTTATACGCCAGGGGAGAGTTATAATTGTTTTTTTGTGTGTTTCACAATCCAGAGGTCTCATTAATTTTCCAATACGCTTGCATAGACTTTAAAATATTTTAACGAAATAAAGAAAGGGAATTGAATCACTTAATTATCCAAAAAGAAAGGATTGTGTTAAAAACCATAAAGGAACATGTTAGCCAAGTCAACTCCACTTTGCAGCAAATAAAAAATCTATTAATAAACCTATTAATTTATGGATGGAGAAAAGTACAATTCATATTGTACACGAGGCATCTATAATATAACATGGGATATGTGACGTCATATCATTTAGTGATTTTGATTGTTTTTATGTATTTATTTAATTAAAATTGGTTGTAATTACATCAAAGGTCTCCTTACGATGAGTTTGGCTATGATGGATTTAGTCAATCAGATATTTCAAATTTCATCTTCTTTAGTTTAATTATTTTTTACCACATTCCTCAACTTTCATGGTTGTCGAGCCTACGGTGACTTTACTCTTCCTAGGTAGCTTCCATGGTTGTCAAGCCTATGGCTGTGGTGGTAGAATTGACCCATTTATTGGCCCTACCAAAAATTGTAGTAGGGATTTCGTCAAGAATTATATAGCCAAATTGGCCACGAGACCTCCTCTACATGTGTTGAGGCCTCTGAAAAATTCATCTTTTGCGCGTTAGGTCAGAGGAGGAAGCCTCCAACTTGGTGATGTGAATACATCATTCTTTAGGGGATGGCGTGTCTCTAATGTTGCTCTTATTGGCCTATACCAGAAAGGCCTCTAACTCTCAATCCCTTCCCATAATCCCATGCCAAACTTCAACAAGGTCGATAAATGGTCGAGGAAGTTCCAAGGATACTGTGTGTTCTGTCTCTGATCATGGCGAAGAGGCCAAGCTAGAGGGAATTGGAAAAGAGGAATATTGGTGATAAACAAAGCCTTCCGTCGAATCTACGTTTGCAATTGGACAATTTTAGTGAATATAAGGCTTACTCCAGTACTTCATGTGCCACATTTTTCTTTCCCTCCTAAGTTCTGCTATTACAGTTCTTCTTGCTTTGCAAGAATGATCAATTCTTTGAATTTTCACAAAATATTTTTAATATATGAACTGTGGAGAGAAGTTGCAGCTGACATCAAAACTTCTTGTTGTGGTTTCCTGTAATTGTAGGAGTTGGCATGCATAAAATTACTGTATACTGTTATTATTTAAACTTATGGTTAATGATGATAATGGCAGACACATGGGCACCACTGTCACATACAAAATGATCTCACACACAAGTATTCATTCTCCAACATAGTTGGCCCAGTGGAAGAGGTGGAACTTTTCGATCACCCAATAGTTCATTTGATTCCAACTGTTTTTGTACATCCTCATGTATTACATATGGAGAACAAATAATTTTAACAATTTCATTTTATTTTCTTGTCTGTATTGAATGCAAATGAATAAGAACAAGAAAAAACATCTAACTAATCTAATAGAGATTAGATGCGGTGGGTTTTGCAGTCAATAACTATACATTTTCAAAAGTACATGGAAAGAGTGGTACTGGTGATAGTCGCAGCCTCTGAAGTGATCAATGATCCAAAACAATATGCATCAATTGTGTGGTTGCTTTAGACAAAATGAAGCAAATGACCAAGACATCAAAATTAAACGGAGTTTCATTTTTAGTTAGAGTGTTTTAAAGAAACTTAAGTGCAGAAACAATGGTAGCATTCAAAAAAATGAGAGTGGCCACAACAAAAGGACATGGTTAGAAAAAAAAAAATTGAGGTCTAAAATGGGCCTTCAAACTAATATTATACAACAATAGTGGAATTAATAAAATAATATTAGATTACCTCATCAAATTTTAGAGGGAGAAAAGAAAACAATCAACTCATATTTTCAAGGATTTTACTCAAATTTCAAGCAAGAGCACTCATTGGAGGTGAAATTTAATTCATCATCCAAGAGTACCCATGTTGCATATTTTCAATTGACCCTTCTACATGAAAAATGAGAAATACATGAAAAAAAGTGATTGCAATCACATTTTTCATGTATTTCTCATTTTTTGTGTAGTAGTTCCATTGAAAGTATGTAGTATGGGTGCTCCTTCAATTAAGAATTAAATTTTTCATCCAAGGAGTTCCCCCACTTGAAATTTGAGTAAAATCGTAGGGAGATCAGTTGAAAATACGAATTGAAAAAGTAGTTTTTTTTTATTGTTTAATATTTTTAGTTTTTTACTCCAAAAATGATAAATCATCCCCATGGTTGACACCATCATCTTGAATCCCATTGGTTCTTATAAAGTTGATTTTAATTGTACATTTTTGTTTTACGCGCATTTTTTACCTCAAAATTTCTCTAATGGGCATCTAAGTTTATGTATAAAGAGAACATAGTCATCGTCACAAGTGGTGGAACTCTCGTCATTCGAGTGGCTTGTGGTAGTGCTTTTCATCTTTGTTTCATTTTTCCTTCTATACATCGAATCTACAACTGCTTTACAGATTTATTTTTGTGTATTGGTCACAACATTTTCATATACAATATATATTTATGAAGGCTAAACGATAACAAATTCACATATTTGTCCATCTTTAATTTGTATTTTAAATTGACATTTCACATGATTTTGTGGATGTAAATGTTTACAACGAAGGTATTTTCTTTGTAGGCTTGGGGTGAGCAAACATTGTTTAACCCAATCAATCTCATCGTTGAATTTCCTTTGTCCTCCCTCCAAATAAAAGTTGATGCATGGTACTACAGATGACGTCATGAAATTCACTAAGAAGTGTGATGTCATTTCTTTGTTGTGGAAGCATTTCACCTACGCCGTTTTTTCACCGATGGGGGCTAATAGATGGTTAGGATGAGAAAATATTTTTTTTAGTCTTGTGATTTAGTTAAAACCCTATTCTTGCAAGTTACTTTTACAATTAATAAAATGTTGAAGTAATGTGGTTGTTCTTTAATGATGTTTTCGATTTGAACTGTGTGGCTTCCCTCCATTTACTCTAAGTGGGTGAGAGGAGTGGACACTACGAAGTTGTTGCTACTGGTGAAGTTAAGTCTCTAGAAGGCCATCAGCCTCCATAGCCAAGATTGATTGTCATCATTCTTGAGACTATCTCTATAACATTTGTACAGAAACCATCCTCCAAGTATCAAAACCCACCAATCAAATGGTCCATCTATTGCAGTCATCAATCCTTCATTCAATTCACTAGGTAGCTATGCTCAAATGATAGGGTTTGGGTTTAGCATTTATGCTTTTGTGGAAGAATGAACATGTTGACATGGAAGAGTTGGAGCATGAGGGTTGTATCATTCTCAGTGAGTAGCAATGCTCGCAAATGTTGGAACCTTCCTGAAATTTGTATGTAATGACATATTTATGAGGTATAAATTAATTTACATGTATGTGTATGGTGATTTTGGACTGCCTTTTATTTTAAATGAATAATAAATAATTTGTTTCATTGTAAATAGGAATATCTTCTTTCTTCCTTATTCTAAGTCACCATTAGAAACCTATAATATAGTTATTAACAACTCATTTCAAGATATACAAATTTATTGCACAGTTGTTTTCACATGTTATAATAGAATCATAACTGGCTCCTTGAGTTTTGAGGTTGCATGATCTTTTGTGACTCCCAATTTGTTATTGACACATTCCTCTTACTTCATTTTCCCAAAATTTGTTATCAACATATTTTTCTTCTATTGACACATTATTTTGTGGGTTTTCATATGATAATTTAGCATGGCACTATTTTTGTGGGTTTAGATATAATTATTTAGCATAGAAAACAATCTAATACTTCAAAATGCTTTCAATGTGTTGGACAAATAGCCCACACTCAAACAATGCACTCTTGAGAAGATTGAGTGAGGTGTTTTTCAAACGTTAACGTGGTAAAATTTTGTAGTTAATTATATTCATTACCATTATTAAACACATAACAAATTAATTTAATAATATAAATCATTTTTAATTTCAATGTAAAATATAAATTTTAACCTTATTATTTCTTAATGAATTAGGAATTGATGTAAGATGCGTTCCATATCTTTAACCAATCAATTAAATTGTTAATTAAAAGAAAAGTTAATATAATATAAATTTAACTAATTCTTTATAAATTAAAATGTATAATTTTTTTCTTTAGATTTTAATTTGACAATTTTAGGATTCCTCAAACTTGGCATCCCACTTCTTGTTAAGTGTTGCAACAACACATTCCCATCAGCAATCAACTAACCATTGAAGTAGGAGGTTTCTCCTTGTAGTACATTTTTCTCAATTAAAAAAAAAATATCTTTAACTAATATTCATTCTAATAGAAATAAGAGATTTTATATTTAGTGATTTCATTTTTCAATATGATCTCCCTAAATTTTCTATTCCTTCAGTGTACCTTTGTACCTCTAGGGGAAATTTCTAATTTTTAGTTTATGTAAGATTGATATTTTAGCATATTATAAATTGAGGTATTTTATTAATGGTAATGTTTTAAATTTAAAATTACAATTTAAAAGCAAAATGAAATTTGATCAATTATTCATTCATTAAATTGATTTAAATATTGTATAAAATGTTTAATGGAAAAACAATATTTACTTTGATATAAATAATCATGCTATGGAAAACCTTTTAATATTAGAAATGTTTCTTTTCAGGGCCAAACTGCCACAAATATATGTGGTTATTTAACTTCGCATGAAATATTATTTATGGTTGGAAATAAGCAGCCCACTTTTTTTCACTATAAGAAGGTTACTTTTTTGTTATTTAAAAGTCAATAAAAAAAAGTACATAGATGATGTTGTAAACTATAATTTTCAACTCATATTAAAGGTTGCACAACTTAATATAATCATAAATGTCTAAAGAAAACCAAAATCTACAATTAAACAGAAACATAACTAAAAAATTAAGAGATACAAATTCTAAAAAATCAAATCTATTAGGGAGAAAAATCGGTTATATACAAAAAAAAAAAAAAAAACCTAATATAACTGAGATATAAAATTTGAATATATATCTTCAACAAGTCTTCAATAAGGATTTGAATATTTTGAGAATTCAGTGTGGTGGGAATATGTATACTGTTGTGCTGAATTTTATGCCAAAGTTACTCAGGAAAGCTGAAAGGAGTGGTTGTCAAGGAATTTGTAGAGAGACCCAAGTTAAAACATGAAATCTATAGGATCAAAGTGAACATTTTGGACATAACCACCAACAAACTCCTCAATGAAGATGGTACCAGGGTCCAAAGTTAAGACATTTTTTGATAGATTATCTGCAATTTTATTAAATTCTCTGTATATATGTTGAAACCTGATCTCCAAAAAGTGGCCTTTTGCTTCTATGGTTTTGTGCTTTTATGCAGCTAGGTTTAGATCTCCAACCGAGCTTTATTTTCCAACCACTCTATAATGCATTTGGGGTCACCAAGAATATGGATGTAGTTAATGTTGTTTAGATTAGCTAGTGTCATAAGGGCCCAAACCACAGTCAACTCTGCTTTGGTTTTGGTCACATTTCCAATTCCTATTCTGAAATTTATAGATTTGTTTCTAGGCAGTTTAATCCACACCCCAAAACCCCCCCCCCACCACCCTCCCCCCCCCCCCCCCCCCCCCCCCCCCCCCCCCACCTCCCCCTCCCCCCCTCAAAAAAATATACTTTTGTGCGACTCCATAAAAAAATCCAACATTTAGATTATAAGAAATAATTGGGAATAGAATCCTCCTTGGGCTTTTGAATTGTTGGGAGAGGTATTCTATAAATAGAGAAACAATCTTAGAAGATGGAGGGAGAATTCTTATGCTATCATTTTCAAAGATAACCTTGATCCTAAGGTGCCATATTCCCTAGGTCACAAAGACAGGAATATAACATAGACATTTATATTTCTTTGCATACAAGCATAGAAAATCCTCAAAGGTAGTCCGATCCAAATTCTCTTAAATGCCTAGTATCTGAAATTCAGAGTGCCAAATGTTTTGAGTTATTGACCAATTAACAAAGAGGTGATCCACTGTTTTATCATGTTGTATGCAAAGACAACAACCATTTTTTCCCAAAAAGCCTCTTTTATGAATATTCTCCCATGTCATAATTTTACCATGTATACTAGCCAGGAGAAGCATTTTATCTTATTGGGAATATGCCATTTCCATATAATTTTATTCCAACATCTAATGTCTTGAGTTGTAGTAGTGTGAGAAATAACTTCATAAGCATGAATCGATTTAACTTTACCAGAGGAGGAGTCCTTGGTCTAGACCCGCAAGTCCTTAGAATTGTTTAAACACACCCCATTTCTAATTAATTATTTAAAAAATAGGTTCCATTCCTCTGCTAAAGAAGCATCCAATCCCATATTTATTGAGGTCAACCAGTCGTTATTTATGGGTAGAGAAAGATCTACTCTTTTTACATCGTGCAGGTGGTAGATAACCTTAGAATACAAGCAATGGTTTGAATCAGGGGATAGTTTGAATACTCTGGAACTACCTATAAAAGGGTCCTTGACAAGTAAAATGTACTTTCTATCTCCAAATTTCCAAGCTAGTCATTTGAAGAGGAAGGGGAAAGAAGCATTGAGTGCTTTCCAAACAATGGAGCCTCTTTTGATTTGTTTTTTTAGCTTATCCTCTAAGCTAATCCATCACCAATAATTTATTTAGATATTTATCTTTTATAACCTGGCTCCAATGTCCCCCACCGAACAAACCTCTTCACGTATTTTTGAGAGCCATTCCTTTTCCAAACCAAGATAGATTTTTAAATCTCCATCCCCAAAGATTCTTTGAGATGGACAAGGAGGCCCAACTCATTGGATGTATGATTTACTTGCATCTTTTACTAGTCAATAGGAAGTTAAAAATATTTTGTCTAATGGATTTAAGAATAGCCATGAGAATCTTGGCCAGGGGCAACCAATAAACAAGAATATTTTCCAACATTGATTTAACTAATATCATTTGTCCCCGAAATGACAACCAATTGTAAAACCATAAATTTATCTTCTATTCAAATTTCCTAATCAACCACATCCATTCCCCTTTATGATAATCTTTTGGTTTTAGGAATAAACCAAGGTATTTTATACCAATTTCCAAAGAAACGATATGCAAGGGCATAAATGACTGAATGGTTGGGAATGTATTAGGGATTACAACATTTGTATACAAGGAGGATTTATTTAGGCTAACCTCCATGCCAATGGTATTGTAGAAAATATTTATAATTCTATGAAAGACCTACCATTTAGATATAGTGCCCAATCCAAGTAAAAACACATGATCCGTGAATAGGAGGTGGGTGATATATTGTTTGTGTGATATTTTTATGCCTTTTATATTACCTTCGTTCATTTCCTTTAGTGCGAAAAGACTCAGTCCTTCTATCACAAGAAAAAATAGGAGGGGAGATAAGGGGCATCCCTACCCAAGTCATTGAGAACTAGAGAAATTACTTAAGGGAGAGACATTTATTGAAATGGATAAATTGGCAAAGTATACACAACCCATAATCTAGTTAGTAACCTCGAGTCGCAGTCTAATTTGAAGGATAACTACTCTAAGAAAGGTCCAATTGACCTCGTCAAATGCTTTGTTGAGGTCTGTTATAGACATATTTGGGAACTTCAACCCCAATCATATATGTCAATAAACCAAGGGCTCTCTGACCCCTAAAAGTGTTGCTTCCTACGCTAAAGGATCATGGTCAACTGATTACATCATTTCCCAGAAGTTCCACCTAAAAAACCACTTAGAACTGGCCAAAACTGGACCATACTGATTGCTCCTTGGTTAAGGTGTGATGCATACTGACTCCTACACTAGCCAGGTGTGATGCATACTAAAGAGGCCTTCTGTGGGGTGCGATGAGTGAGAATGGAAAAATGTCTGAGGTAGTTTGCTAAGTGGATGCTCATGGAATCTTCCAGAAACTTCCTCTTTGACACTTGCCTCTCTGAATTCACCCAGGGATGAGTAAGAGATCCAAGAAATCTCCAAGTGGAACTAAGAACTACAAGTGGAATGACACTAGTCAAAAACCCAGAGATGACTCACACCTCTGCAAACATCTATAAATGGATCCCTTATCTGAGAGATCTAGAGGCTCGAATTTTGTAATTTGTAAAGAAGTGTTGTTAGTTTGTCTTTGAGAAGAAGCATTGTATTGTTGGGTGATCTTGCTTTTCACGAGGTGAAGAGGGCTTTGATGCTGGGAGGATGATGCTGGATCAGACAGCTGGGTTGTAATCCTCTCTTCTACTATTAATAAAGTTCTTTGAGTTTTCCGCCATACAATCGTGTATTTGTGAATCTTGTTGTTTGTGAATGCAATTGTATGGTCAATGTATTTATGATTCTGCATTGTTTATGATATTATAGATCGAGATGCTTTGATGGTGGTCTGTTACTTTGTCTCTACAAGTATTCTCTAAAGCGGGACAAGCAGGAGAGGAGTTGCAAGCTCTATCAAGGGAGAGAGAAATCAATCAAGGAGTCAAGCGGAAGATCCAGGTTGGCCCCTTTTGCTTCTCTCTTATCTATCATACATAAAGGAAATCACAAAGTGCTTTGATTGTTTGTTTCTAAGATAGCTACCCATCTTAGTGGAACTAGAAGATCGAAAAGACACTAGTTTTCCCAGAAACAAAATGACGACTCCACTGGGGATCGAATAGTTTGTTTATTTGTTATTGTTGTTTGATTTATAAACTACAGACGGAGCCTGAAGTTAGCCAGAGATCCTTCGAACTGCTCTTGCTATGCAATTGCAAAGTAGATGAATGCTGCTTCAGTCAATCTCCGGGTTGGTTTATGAACTAAACCTCTAACTTACAAGCATCCTAAACGCCCTTGTGGTAGCTCAATAACCTCCTAAGATCATACCCCTGTACTTTGCTTTTACTATTCATCATAGCTCAGCTTAAATCACTGAACTTAGCTGCAAATTTTGAGCAAAAAACTCAACTCAGTTTCGCTCCGTGGCCCATCGCACTATCTATAACTGGAAACTAGTATGCATCGCACTTCCCATGTGTAGTAGGTGAGATGCATCCCTGTTTCTGTGAAGGACAGGTGCAATGACTAAGTGATATTATTTCTCTCTTTTAAATTTGGTTTTCCTCGTTTTCAGCTCTATTCAGTTGTTTTGCTGCTTATGATCAGTATCTCATTGCTGAAGCCTCCTTCCTTTACATTGTTCAGCCTCCATTGATTAGGATTAGTAAATGTTTTTATGTATTTGTCCTTCATTTACAGTCCTTCGTCAAAAGTAGCTTAAATCGAACTGTCGTTTTGATGCAAAAAAGTGTCGTAACTGTCATTTTGGGTCAAAAAGAAGAGTGTCGTAAAGTCTTCCTCCTCTAGATAGTCGATTATACTTTTGCCATTGTATTTGATTTGAATTGTTAATATTTGAAGTGTCGAAAGAAATTTTCTGTTCGAAATCGAAAAGTGTTGTTTTAGTCTTCCTTTCATTTCGAAAAGAAATTGTCGAAATGTCGCTTTGAAGAAAATAGTTCAGATCTGTACTTAGTTTTCCTTTTTGGCATTCTCACATTAAGGAAACGAAAAGCAAATACATGCATTTGCATTTTCATTTAGACTGTATGCGGAAAATGATTTAGGAAAAGTGCATTTAGTGTGTGCTCTTTTCTCTTTGTAGAAAGAATCGTAATCTTCTTTCCTTAGTAGCTAGGATTTTCATTGCTAAAAGAAAACAACGATTGTTTATCATTTTAGATTGCATATTTAGGAATTTTACATCTACATCACGTGGTGAACCTTGAAAGGAAAACTTCTAAGAAAGATCAACTCTAAAATAAATCTCAATGATCTTAACAACGCTTTGGAACCTAATGCAACACATCTAGAGGTCTAGGCTAGAGACGTATTTCGGCATCGTAAAACCTAGTAACTTTCATTTTCATCGCAGGTTGGGTGATTCCTCCTCTTTGATATGACAAGTGCTAGTACAGACTTGTGCTCCTTGTACCATCGAGTATTTATTGGGAGACCACAATAAGCTGATACCTTTATCCATAGGAAGTCGTGTCTGCCGCCCTATCGATTGCAATGCACTGAACACAACATTTGGGAAGATTGACGGCCGTACATAAGTCCTTGGTAATTTCTATTTAATTTACCACCAAGGTGTATATTGCAGTTTTGTGATTGGTTTGGTAATCCCTCTGTCTAGATTTCCAGAGTAGTCACTTTCGTTCCTTTTCAACTTCTTAAAATAAAATGTCCATCTAAGCACTTGCCACTTCAGGCTCATTAAAAATCAAAGGGGACTAGAGTCATCTTTAGCTTTTTCTCGACTCTTAAAAATTGAAAAAGCAAAATTGTGTCAAAGCGTCATTAAAATTTATTTAATTCAGAATAGCATCCTTGTTCCTTCGTTGATCTTAGGTTGATGTAATGGAGTCCACCAATCAAGAAATCCCTCTTGAGGGGAATCATAGTCCTTTCTCTTCTTGGGGAGATATTGGTGCTCTGTATATGGCTACATTGTCCCTTCCATGAATCACAATTGGCCTGCCAGTATGGCTATTCTCAACCTCTTACGTTCAAAATACCGTGATTCCTGAGTAATCGAATCAGCGACTAGATGATACTGAAGTTGTCCCTTTACCTTCTACTTCGTTTGTTTCTCCCTCCCGTTCTTACTCTTCGCTTGGTGAAAATAGTGATGCTAGTAATCGAGTAGCTAAGAAGAAGAAGAAAGGGAAGGAGAAGAAGAAGAAGTCAGTTAAGCAAGGGGGAAACCATGCAACATCTGGTGAAAATCCACACACCGAACTTTCCAAACCCAGATCTCCATGCATAATTTGCGAAGGAAACCATTTCCATCAAGATTGTCATTGCATTCCGCAAATCTTGAGAGAATGGTCTCCCTGTTCACACCGTCCAGTGTCATCAACCTCTGGCGATCATGTTGACAGCACACCATCAACTAGTGAAAATGAAGTCAATGGAAAGAAAGGAAAGGTCAGATTTCCATGTAGGTTATGTGAAGGTAATCATGCTCTTCACCATTGTCCCTTTTTGGATGAAGCCAAAAGAGTGTTGGATAACCATCCTGCTTCACCGCAGTGACTTCCATCTGGATACAAGAAACTCTTACCAAGTCCTTCGCTAGTTGAAAACCCGATTGACGTAACTCAATCATCGGTCGAAATGCCTATCGTTGAGAGTGAACCCTCTGAGTGCATACCGGACCAAAGTCAGCAGGTCGAGATGGCAGTCGACCCAGTCTTGCCTTCAGAAGGTCCACCTTCAAATGATACAATTTCCAAAGGGAATGAGAACAATATAGTTCAAATTATTTTTGTTAATACAGAGTTTGATGAACTTGGGGGAAATCCGCCCATTCCTTTACAACAGGAGGAAAATTCCCTAGTTAAAGGGGTTCATCCAGCCATTTATCCGGTACCCCCTCCGAGCAGTCTATTCGTTTCCTTCGATTGAAATCAACTAGTAAGACCCCGCCTTCCATCTAATGTACCATTCCGGATCATAGTACAAGTTTACAAAATGAGCATGTCTAGCACTATCATAGATGAAGGGGCTTCAGTGAGTATCCTTTCCTCAACTGCTTGGAAAGCGCTTGGTTCACCATCGCTTTTGCCTGAGACACAAGATTTCTCAGGCTTTAACAAAGGAACTAGTCAACCGTTAGGGATCCTTCCGAAGTTGCCGATAACTTTGAGAAATAAAACCATTCACTTGAACATGATGGTAGTCCAAGGACCCTTAGATTTCAATCTACTTCTTGGATGTGACTATATATATAGCATGGTAGCTATTGTTTCCACACTCTTTCAAGTGATGTGTTTACCGTATGAAGGAAAAATGGCACAGCTTATCAACCGGCTTTCATTCCCCAGTTCAAACACAACTACAAGTCAAACATCATCCCTAAATGGTCTCTTTGCATCAAGAATGTCTCTTCAACTTTCATTCCATCCACCAGATTGCGGCAAGTAGTCCGTTGAATGTAACGAAGCTTAGGGGGCATGCACCCTGGTCTGCTTCGGCAGGCGAACCCAGCTGAAAAGATAGGTTTCCCGATAGGTTATGTGATTGGAAGTGTAATCTCACACCATTCACCTTTATCTATTTTGATAGACAAAGACAAGGAAGTTTTTTTTTGTCTAGCTACGTACGAAACAATCCTGCCTAAATCGTAATGACTTCCATATGCTGACCTGGAGACTCTCCTTTTCTCCATGCCTGGGGGCATGCAAACCTTTTTATGCAAGTGAAAATCGACCAATTTCATTTTTTAGCTTTTTAGCTTTTTAGTTTCAATTTCTTAGGTTAGGTGATTGGTCTGATCCACCATTCACATTTGTCTGCAGTGCACAGACGAAGCAAAGGAAGTGTTTTGTCTAGACGGAAGACAAAACTATCCTACCTAACCTCAGTAGTTCCTTAGCTTTTAGTGTAGTTAGTTCTATAGTTTGGTTGTTTCTAGCCTACATAAAAAGGCAATGAGCAAAGTTTCGCATGGTGCAAGCTCGCTAAAAATGAACCTACCAATGAGAGACATCTTTAAACGACTGGAATGAGAAATGTTATGGCATGGTTCAAGCTCGTTAAAAAATAAACCTACCACTGAGCATATGTTAACGCGAGGTTCAAGCTCATTAAAAAATAAACCCGCCTTTAGTAAACGACCTCTGTGATTGCCATGCTATCAGCCTTTTTAGCCTTAGTTGTGTTCCTACCATCACCTCCATTCTTTTGGCCGATCATATGCTTCCACTTGATTGTTTACCTTTTTGAGGAATAACTGTGACGAGTGATTCTGTTAGCCACCCTCTTCACACTGCCATGTTTTGAGAAGTTCCAAACTTACGTGGAACCAGTTGCTACCCAAAACAACCATTCGTTCCTGAAAAATGAGTCTCTTTTAAGCTCTTTTTAGACTTGTTAAATATGAAAAGATTGGTGAGCTACTGGCCTTTCCAGCGCATTAAAGTAAGGGGAAGCGCCATCCCTCCTCTATATTTTAATCTTTTTGGACTTGAGGGATTATCACACAAAAAGATCGAGCGCTTGTCTTTTTCAGCTCGATAAAGCGATTGAAAAGTCATCCCTTTCGTATTATTTTAATCTTTTTCGGACTTAAGGGATTATGCTACGAAAAAGAAATGCTGGAGAGAAGGAGATAGAAAATATCTAAGACATATGATGATATTATAATTAAATGGCCAAGCATTATTTATTCCCTTCTTCTTTCCTATTCCTTTCCCATACCACCACTACCTTCCTGAGATTCGAGAGTTTTCTCACCAAAGATACTGTAATAACCCCGTTGAAAATTTCATGTAATAAAAGTTAATAAAGACAAAATAAGACCATGGGTAAGGGATGCATATTCCAAGTTGAATGTTGGGAAAATATATTCTAGTGGGCATCACTAGATGTGTGTTTTGGCTAAGGAAAATGCAAAAGGCTAAGGTAAAGGCATTAGAATGAAAAAATGCATTTTTGACACATTTAATTATGAAAACAAAGGAAATTAGGAGAAAAGTAAGGTGAAAGGTCACAGGTTGCATGTGAGGAGGAAAATGAAGGAAAATAATGGAAAA
>APFE030566803.1:0-11028 GCA_000404065.3 Pinus taeda | reverse complement strand
AAAGTAAGGTGAAAGGTCACAGGTTGCATGTGAGGAGGAAAATGAAGGAAAATAATGGAAAATGAAGAAAATAGAGGCCTCATTCATAAAAAGGCTTCTAAGGATCAGTTAGTAACCCTTTGTCAGTTCAAATTTGGAGCTCTCTCATTATTCTCTCCCTCTCTCTCACTGTCTTGGTCACTTAAATTTTTCTCGGAGAACTCTACTTTGGAGCAAGGAAAGGAAAATAAAGCAAAGGAAAGGGAGGAAAGCAAGGAACAAGGAAAGGAAATCAAGTTCAAGCAGATTCAGCAGGAATACTTGCAGGTAACCTTTTGCATGTGTGATTTACTAGCTGGTTTGGACATGCATGGCTTTGCATGTTGGTGTATGGTTCTCTTGTTGTCGATGACATGGTTTTGTTGGGTTATGACATTAGATTTCACCCTATCCTAGACTTTTTCTAGTTGCCATGGTATGTTGGGATGTTTATTTCAGTTTTTGAGCTTTGGTTCGCTGAATGGATTTAAGAATTCGGGGTGAAGGTGGTCTCAAGGTTCATTCCCAAAGGCCTAGGAATTCGTTAACCGATTTTGGAAGGATACATGGTAAAGCTTGAGGGAGTAGTCTCTGTTTAGGGCCTAGTGATCTAGGTTTGGATTGCGGTAAAGCCTGAGATACAAGGAGACAGAAAAGTCCTCAAGTATAGTGATGGAATTCCAAGTTCTGTTCAGTTGTGTTCGGAGCACCGGTTTTGGTGTGATCACGATTTGATGAGGTTGGAGGTGGTTTAACCTCTAGATTCCCTTTGTTGTTCTTGGATTGGTGGTTCTATGAGATCCCACATTCATGCTTGGAATACGGCACGAGGTTGTTTGGTTAAAAGAGAGATTTGGTTTAGCCATGTCTATGGTCGGGTGGTACGTGGAAGTCCCGAACTTAGTTAGATTTTCCTATAATTAATAAAAGCTAAGTTCCCTTAATATTGCACAAATTTGTATGTGGATTTAATGGTTGTCATATCACTGATATTTATATGGTTTTATGATGTTTATAAGCATTATTGGATGACTAGTTCATGTCATAGTTATTTCATGTATTTATTTGTAACTGTTAAATGGATGGATGCGAGACCTAATTGATGATGTAGCATTTCAATGGAGAAGGAGGTGATCCTTCTGGTTATGTTTCATAAGTTATTTCAATAATTTATGCTCTGTGTTGTATCCTAGACTTGTAGGTTGCATTGATGCCAAGTGTTTGACAAAATGTCAGTCTCGGTTGTTGATGCTCAGGCCTCATCCTAAGGGTGGTTTTTGATTAATCAGGATTGTTATTATGTTTTTAATTAATTATGGAAGTTACGACAAGTTTTGGGCAGAGGCCAGGATTTTGGGCTAGAAAAGTGGCTTAATCTCGAGGTCACTAACACAGAACTAGCAATTTTGGTCCACAGTCACTGGCAAGCAGGCCTATGAAAGAAACTTTAGGTTGGTGGTTACTCCCTTGCCCATAGTATGAGAGTGACTTTGGGTTAGTGGTTTCTCCCTTGCCAATAGCATGAGAGTGACTTTAGCCTAAGAGCTACAGAATAGTAGTGGGACCCAAAGACAGGTTGTCTCATCTCTTGAGGGTTCCGTTATTGATGTTGTATGACTGTATGTGATATTCCATCGATTACACTTCCTTAAGGTGATAGATGAGGTCAAATGTGATTGTAGTAACGTCTCTCCTCATGTTTATCCTGTTTGGCATGGTTAATTTGGGTAGACCTGGGAGGGGGTGTTACAGATACCATAGTAGAGGAGTTATTTATAAGAGAACAATTCTTCCAACTACCCACCACCAGCAATCTAAAGGAATCATCTTCGAAGCATGAGCGGTTGAATTAATAGGGATATTTGTTTTTATGTGAATCAAAGTCCAATTCTAGGAAGATATGCAAGTGATCCGATATCTTATCATTTTCAATCCAGGATCTGAATATCCTTACTTTTGTCACTATGTGATCAACCATCAAGAATCTATCAAGGAATTTAGCAATGCCATCGATCCTTGTCTTTCCATTTCTCTAGGTAGGAGCTAAAGGAAAAGAGACAATGTCCTAAAGATTATAATGTTGTAGCATTTCAAAAAATAAGATGCCATAGGATGTGGTCGAGCTCACGATCCCTAGGACTCTTCAACATATGATGTAAAATTCAAGTCTCCTACTATAAGGAGAGAATGGTTCGAGAGTAGGCCACTATCCTAGACCAAATCCCAAAAATATTGTCCTTGACTATATGGTCCATAACAATTCACCAACTTTATGGGAAGAGGAAATCATCTAAGATAACCTTCTAGGATGATACCAACAACTAATGAGAGGGCTTGTAAAGAGGCTAAATTTGGATCCCATAATGAGAGGAGCCCACCTAAAAAAACCATTAGAATCCATTACACATAAATCTAACCCGAGCATAGATTTCAAAAGGTCTCCATGCCCTTGTCATTAAGCACATGGTCTCTTCTATCAAAATGATAGAAGGGTGATGGAAGTCTATTAGTTTGTTGAGAGAGGAAAACTTTGAGGTTCCTCTAACCCCCTTAATGTTTAGAGAGAAGATGATCATTATGAGGATTTTATTGAGGATTTTTGTGCTCTAAGGTCCCTTATTTAAGTGTCCACGTTAGAAGGAGGCATTAGGAATAAACCACCATAAATAAGTTCTAGTGGATTGACTTCTCTAGCAAGAGATTTTTTGTTTTTTTTTTTTTCCCTTCCTAATGGTGACATTATGGAACAAAAACCTACGCTTAGTCCAAATATTTTCAATAGGAGAAGCCCATGAGAATTCTAGAATGGGTTTCAGATTAAATTATTCCCTATAAGAAGGTGAGGAAGAAATGATAGATGGAATAGGAGTGTTATCATATGGAGAAGAGAGAGCCAACAGAGAAACTACCTCTGAAAATGAATGCACCTGAATAGAGAACTTCTGACATAGCACGTGAATTCATGGCATACTAAGAAATACCATTAATTTGGCTACATACTGAAAAATACCTCTAAAAATCACATTATTTAACCCCCTACCAATATGAACCCAATACACCTTCCCAATATAAAAACCCCTACTTTCACTAGATATTATATGTACCAATTTTTCCATTAACATTTTTTATACCCCTTTATATTTTTTCATTAACTTTAAGCTCCATTTTTTTATACATGCCAATATAAAAACCATTTCCCCTTATTATATTCTCAATATATTATGTCATTTTTTCCTTAATATATATCTCCCAATATTAACGCATGTGGTATGGTATCGCTGCCCTAGTCAAGCCCCCGTGGGAAGAGCACAATTTTGGCTTGGTCATTAGCTCTCAAAACCATATTTTGGTAGGATCCTAGGGGGTTATATTTGATTATATCATGGAAGGATTTAAAAGGAAGTTCTGAAATTTGATTGATAAGCAATTATTCTTTAAACTACAAGAAATGAATAATAGATCCTGGATCAACTAAATACTTACATGACATATCCTCACTACTAGAAGAGGGATCCTGATCTGAAAATGGGGCACTAAAGGCTTCTTGTCAACTTACAAGAACCTCTCCCACTTCCAAAGCTTAAATATTCCCAAGACCTTATGATTAACCAATTGCGGAATTAAAAAATGCTTGAAAATAGGTGTATGCTTATGTTTGCCTTTAATTTTTAAGTGCTTTAAGTTCATTTGCTTATGTTGATATTTAAATCCATATGACAGTAAATAATGCAGTAAGTAAACAAACACACATAACAACCATATTAATATGGAGTTCACCCAAAACTCTTGGGCTACGTCTCCTTGAGCTCTAGTCAACTCGACTAGGCTCTCTGGGATTATGGCATAAGTTCTTTTACAAGCTCCACACTCAACTCCATTGGATTACACATAAATAATGGGCTTAGAACACCATCTTATCCCTGGCTCTGAAGCTCTCAGGCTTTCTGGCTTTGGCTCTGGCTCTCAGTTCTGGCTCTTGGCTCTAGCTCTTGGCTCTTGGCTCTAGCTCTTGGCTCTCACGAGCTTCTCTTGGCCTCTACGTGCCTCTATAGTTCACTTGACTTCCAAGCGACTCTCGAAAACCTTCCAATGACCTTTAGCAGTTGTGCTCTCTGGTTCACTCGACCTCCAAGTGACTCTAAAACTCTCTGCACTCTCTCAGCCATCTTCTGCAATTGTGTGCTCTGTGCATTTGTAACACTTTGGTTACAGTCCTCCATCATGGAAAATCCAACTGTTCACCATAAGAATCCGTTTACAATGGAAAGGAATCATTGGTGTGGGGAAACCTGATCGTTTTGCCTTCCTCTAGCCGTGACAGCCAAATAATGGAAATACACAGGAAAACGCTTCCTGGAGCGTTTAATCAGACTTCAAATATTATTGAATCACCTCTATAAACCCATCGGGTCCGGCCCTTATCGGTATATCGTTATCGCAAGTTGCATGGTGCATGTAACAGCCCTTCGTATCAGGGATTTGTCGATCATCTGATCTCCGATCACCCCGATCGAATCCTAACCATTGATCTGTGCACCCGATCCAACGGTCCACGCGTAATCGCACATCGGCCCATTGCTTTATCGCATGTCGCAATAGCACGGGGGTATTCCCTTTGGTTATGTCGATCACCGATCCACCGATCGCCGATATCGCACCTTGCGTATCACATCAGCAGGGTCTATGCCTCTGCTCCTCCGATCGTCAATCGCGCCGATCGCCGATTCAATCACATATCGCTCTGCCTGGGGTCCCGATATCGAGTGCAGCCTACCTCCGACCTGATATATCGAAGATCACTGGTTGGGGGTCATTCCGCCCTTGCATTAAGTCCTTCCCTTGGCTCTTTCCGATGCAATTTCTTCAATGAGCCTTTTAGGCCATTTTCATAAGAATTTGCCTCCTTTTTCAAAGGACAAAGGCAATCTTTTTTTCTGTGATAACTTCATCATCCAAAGTCCATTTTAGCCCATTCAAGTTGTAGTAGATTCAAAATGAGAAGATCTATGCAATGGGACTATTTCCAAGAGTATCCTTGGACTTTCATTTTCCTTTGTGAGGAACACTTTAGACTTAGAAGTCTATCTTAGATCCATTTTGGATCACACCTTCCCACTAAAAGAACATTTGGTCTCCAAAAGACTGACATACTGATCTGAACAGTAAATGAGAGTACCTCACCCTCTTCTTTCAGCCTCCATACACTTGCCTTGCATAGTGCTTCTGAACCAAAGCCTTTGACCACTTTCCTTCCTGGATGTGCTAGTCATCTTGGGAAGAACTGTTTTCCTCCTTGACTTCATGCAGAACTCCTACTGAGAAGGTTACAGAAGGTAGTTTTAACTTCTCTTCCTTGATCATTGATCCAAGGTGGCACAGACAAATGTGAAGTTACATATGATTCACAAAATTTTCATTTGTACCTATTTGGCATGCTGTCAGCAACAACAGAAATATAGACAACAACTGGATGGCCTAAACTCCCGCTTCAACAAAAGAAATAGATTTCACATCTTGTGAACACCTCCATGTCTTTACATCTGCATACAAATGATGGACTAGATAACAAGCCCAAAAAACATGTCTTTAAAACAATTGACCCTTCAAGTCAAGCATGTGGAAAAGATCTCAAGGATTCTTTTCAAAAGATGAAACACTTCATCATTATCTCCATCTTGGAGACCAAATCAACTTTTCTCAAGTCAATATTTCATTACACGCATGCCAAAGCAATCAACCCTTCAAGTTAATTACACATACATGTTCAAATACAAGGAAATTGTCAACATCCCTGTGTCAATGCACAACATTCTCATGCATGCATTTCATGCTTCAACTTTTGCTTAAGCACACTGTACTTTCGAAGCTGAAATGAAATATAATGTTGCAGTAATAAAGTGAGTCTCCTACTCAACTTTTTCCATTCACCTTCTTGGTAAAATCCTGCAACTTGCATTCCATTAACAAAGAAATGCAAATAGATGCAACTTGATATAATGCATCTTCAAAAGACATGCAACCTTAATTGGATAAGAACTCTAACCATTTCTTACCAATCCATTTCAAAGGTGCTACCTTTGTCTGCACATCAGCATCAACATGTGAATCATCCTGAAACACATCATCTATGGAATCTTCCTTTCCACTTATACCATTTTCTCTTTCCACCTTCTTCAAGTTTCATGGAAGCATGGTTGGATTCAAGGTCCAACACTTTTCAACAATGTGTCCTTGCTTATGGAAGTAGGTGCAACACATGTGCATCTTCTTGACAGCATGGTTTTCTTTGTCCAATGGACCTTTGGCTTCTTGCTTCCTTTCCTTCGAAAGTTTCCTGTATGTGGCCATTCTCTTCCAACATCTAGAAACATTATGGTTATCCAAACCACAAAAGGAACATGCAATTCTTTTCCCATATCTATGTGGAAATTTACCATGCTTTACATGCTCAAAGGAAATATGATTTAAATCATATTTATACCTTTCTCTTTCACCTTTATTTCCTTCATGAGGAGGTGAATCAAACGAAGAAGTGGCTCCCTTTGGAACACCATCAATCCCTTCAGTGGTTTTAGAGCTTTCACAATTCTCTTGTTCAAGGGCATGCTTATGCACACCTTCTTCTTGCAAGGTATGTTTCAAACTATTGCATTCCCCAAGAATACAATCTTTACCAACTTGAGGTAGGGAACTTGAAATGAAACTCCTTCCAGGAACTGTTTCAATTGCCTTCATGGCTACTTTGGAACTTTCTCCATAAGATTGTCCATAGCCAAGATCCAAATTCTTAGGCCTTACCTCAACTATTATTGGCTCAACTATACCTTGTGCATGTTTGCCCAATCCTTTTCCTTCATATCCCATTTTGGACATCAACTTGGACCCTATGCCTCTGGCATGTTTCTCAAAAGAACCAACACACTTTTCAATTGAGGAGATTGAAGACAAGTTTGAATGATTTACCTCATCCTCATGCATTTTCCTGGACAAAGCTTCTTGAGCTTGAAGGAGTTGTTTCTCCATGTCATGCAGTCTTTGGAGAATTATTTCCTTCTGATCCTTCATAGCCAAAAATTTTGCATGAAGCGTAACACGTTCTATTTGATCCTCAATGAGAATCTGCACCATGTCCTTCACCTTAATGAACTCATTGTTCATGTCATCATTGAAGAATTTTGTGAAGGAGGAACCTTCACTTGTGGAAGAAGTTGACATTATGTAAATGGTCAATTAAACAAAAGAAACTTCCAAATAAGAGTTCTCAAAGCTTTCAATCAAATGACAAGCTTTAAACAAATGTCAAACAAAAAACCCCTTCTTATTCAAGCAACCATTTGCAACAAATGAAATAGTCAATCTCTTACACTACTTTAACCCCTTTTGCATAAACAAATGCTCAACCCGAGCTCTGATACCATCTGATCTGAAAATGGAATGTACTTGTTTAAGGGTGCAAGGTATCCATTTTCCATAATTTCAAATGTCAGTTATACTCTCCAAGTGACCTCTAAAAAGGTGAAAACTTCTTATTTCTTATACAGAGATGGACTGTAGGGGCATTCACCGACATGTCACCACTAAAGAGAGGATGAGTTCCAGAGGCTACCTGGCCCTCTACAGGCTCTACCTAAAGAAATAACAAAGTAAACACTTAGAAGTCTTTGACATACACATACTTGAAGTTTGATGTCTTGCGGAATAAGACAAATCATTTTCTATAGCTGAATAGGTGATTATGTGTGTATGCAAGTTATGTATTTTTTTTGTTATTTAGCACTTTATATCAGTTTTGTTTAGCATATCATCTTTAGCAAATAAAGACATCAAAATGATAAAGCAGTTCACCCCTTCTTGGTTACATCTGTTGGACCAAGCCTCTCCAACTAGGCTTGTCCTCTTGTATTAAAAATGCTACAAAGGCTAATACAAGAATATGAGTGCCTCAAAAGACATATCTAACTATAAATACAGAATCAGAAGATATGAATTAGCTAAACATGCTCTTTCCCACGCACTAAACAGTGAAATTGTACCTTATACAACCTTCCCCAATGGGCCCTAGTGGCCCTTTAGACTTGCATGGAGAATTTCGAGGTGAAGATGACCTCAATTCATTCTGAAAACTCTGCCATTAGACTCAGAAGGTCGAATATAGTGGACATAGGGTTTTGAATCACCAAAAATGGATGAACATAGCCCCCAAACAACTCAAGCTCTGAAATGGCCCTAGTGGCCCTGAAAGCTTCCCTGAAGCTAAATAATGAGAAGAATGCCTCAATAGGAAAAATGAGCTGTAGAAATGGATTTAGAATGTTGAAAACCTTTAGGAATGACCTTTGTTCCACAATTCCTAATGCAGCTCCCAAACTGATTTGGCCCTAGTGGCTCCTAGAACTTCCACGAAGCTAAAACACTTTAAAACGACCTTAGATGGCCGTGAAACCTATGCCAATGGCTTCAGAAGGTTGAATATACCCCAATTTTTTTTTTTTTTGTCCAAAATGGACTTTCCTAGCCAAAGTTATGGCCATTTACTCCCAACTGCCAGTTGCCCTTGAAAAACTCCAGCTAACTGTAGTGGAGGTCCAGATAGGTCTGCCAAGTATGGCGGGACCGCCCAAATTTGGTGCTCTGCCAATATTTCTGCCAGTCTAACTGCCTTAACTCTAGTTTTAGTGCGCATGTGACCAAATCGGTGGTTGGGGGTTTAATGCATTAGATTACGTGCTGGCGGTTAAGGGTTTAGAGCCCCCGGTTTCGGGTGTAAGGGCATATGTATGGGGGCTGGCCCCCTTCGGGCCCTGCCCATTGCAAAATCAAACTTTAACACAAGTTTTTTTCAAAACTTAAACAAGTTCCATGCTCATGGTGCAACGGTAATGCGTTGGAGTATTACAAGGTAGGTCGCGTGTTCAAACCTCAACCTGACCAAAATTTTGAATATATGCGCCCATATATGCTGATGTCACCTTGCCATGTGGTGGCCTCTGAGCCTGCCACATGGTGGCTTTCTGATTGGCCTGCCCAAAAGGAATATTCCAAGGAATATTTTGTGGAATATTCTTTTTTTAATTTTTTTGAAAAAAATAAAAAATTAAGGGTTATTGGGCGATTTTGTTTTTGGCATAACTTTCTCATACGACGACCATTTTTCGAACTGTTTGTGGCGCCGGAATCAGGAGGACGAGCTCTATCCAGTCGTTCAGGTTCAAATGAGTTTTGAGAACTTTCATTTTTGACCATTTTATGACACTTGGTCCTGAGCTCCTGATCACACCTCCCAAATGAGTAGGCTTTTGGTCTCCGAAAGCTTACTGAATCTTTGAACTGAACTGCACATCACTTGAGGAATAGAAATATCCTCTTCCATTCAGCCAAAACAACATAATAATGCCAAAATGTCCTTCCTTGCCAACTGTCGTCATGGCGACTTTTCGCTACATAAGCCAAGTACTCGTCGAATCCCGACCAAGTTCTTTCGCCAGACAAATCTAAAATTGCAGGAACCAACAATGATACTTGCTAATATATGAGCTGAAATATTCCTCTGAACATGTGGGCTTGCCAACTGTCACGATGCCCATCCATGGCACCTCCGCTCCAGAAGAATAGATGCCTCCCAAATGAGAAGGCTTTTACAAAGATGAAACACTTCATCAGTTCTCCTCTTTACAATCTTGGAGATCAAATTAACTTTTTCCAAGTCAATATTACATTAGATGCATGGTTAAAAACAAAGTAATCAACCCTTCAAGTTAATCACACATACATGTTTAAAATACAAGGAAATCATCATGATCCCTATGCTCATGCATATCATTCTCATGCATGCAGTTTATCTTTCAACTTTTTCTTAAATACAATCAAAACTAAAATATCCTCGATCACATGTACATGTACTTTCAAAGCTGAAATGAATATAACTTTCGTTGCAATAGAGTGAGTCTCATACTCAGCTTTTCCATCCTACAACTTGCATTCCCTTAACAAAGAAATGCATTCAATCAAAAGACATGCAACTTTAATTGGATAAGAATTCTAACCATTTCTTACCAATCCATTTCAAAGGTGCTTCCTTTAACTGCACATCGATATCAACATGTGTGTCATCTTGACACATATCAATGATGGAAACTTCCTTTCCATTCTTGCCATACTCTTTCTCCAATTTATTCAACTTTCGTGGAAGCATTGTTGGATTGAGAGTCCAACACATTTCAACAGTATGTCCTTGCTTATGGCAGTGGGTGCAACACATGTGCATCCTCTTGATAGCATGATTTTCCTTGTCCAATGAACCTTTGGCTTCTTGCTTCCTTTCCTTCAAAAGTTTCCTGTATGTGGCCATTCTCTTCCAACATCTAGAAACATTATGGTTATCCAAACCACAAAAGGAACATGCAATTCTTTTCCCATATCTATGTGGAAATTTACCATGCTTTACATGCTCAAAGGAAATATGATTTAAATCATATTTATACCTTTCTCTTTCACCTTTATTTCCTTCATGAGGAGGTGAATCAAACGAAGAAGTGGCTCCCTTTGGAACACCATCAATCCCTTCAGTGGTTTTAGAGCTTTCACAATTCTCTTGTTCAAGGGCATGCTTATGCACACCTTCTTCTTGCAAGGTATGTTTCAAACTATTGCATTCCCCAAGAATACAATCTTTACCAACTTGAGGTAGGGAACTTGAAATGAAACTCCTTCCAGGAACTGTTTCAATTGCCTTCATGGCTACTTTGGAACTTTCTCCATAAGATTGTCCATAGCCAAGATCCAAATTCTTAGGCCTTACCTCAACTATTATTGGCTCAACTATACCTTGTGCATGTTTGCCCAATCCTTTTCCTTCATATCCCATTTTGGACATCAACTTGGACCCTATGCCTCTGGCATGTTTCTCAAAAGAACCAACACACTTTTCAATTGAGGAGATTGAAGACAAGTTTGAATGATTTACCTCATCCTCATGCATTTTCCTGGACAAAGCTTCTTGAGCTTGAAGGA
>APFE030566797.1:0-79163 GCA_000404065.3 Pinus taeda | reverse complement strand
TACATTGAACAGCCAGATGGGTTCATTCTTGGAAATTATCCAAATCTTGTATGCAGATTGAAAAAGGCTCTCTATCGGCTCAAACAAGCTCCAAGGGCTTGGTACTATCGTTTGGATAAATATCTTCATCAACAAGGTTTTTTCAAAAGGATCAGCAGATAGCAATCTTTATATAAAAGTTGAAAATGACAAATTGCTAATACTTGTTGTGTATGTAGATGACATTATTTTTGGCAGCAATGAAGAAGAGATGAGTCAAAGCTTTGCCTTGGTCATGCAGAAAGAATTTGAAATGTCCTTGCTGGGAGAACTGACATATTTCCTTGTTTGCAAATCCAACAAAAGGAAGAAGGAATCTTTTTATCTCAAACCAAGTATCTCAAACAGATCTTGAAGAAATATGGCATGGAAGATGCAAAACCAGTATGTACACACATGGTCACAGGATGTAGCCCAGTGCAAATGATGAAATCTGGCAGTACGTACATCAACCAACCTACAGATCTATGATTGGGAAGTCCTACTTTATTTGACAGGTACCCGACCAGACATCTGCATGCAGTAGGAATAGTTGGAAGATTTCAGGCAAATCCAAAAAGAGATCTCATCTTCAGGCAGTAAAGAGAAATTTTTCAAATATCTCAAGGACCACAAAATTATGGCTTATGGTATCCTAGAGATACAGATCTCACACTTCATGCTTATACAGATGCAAATTGGGCCGGAAGCGTGGATGACAGGAAGAGCACAAGTGGTGGTGCGTTCTTTATGGTTCCAGATTAGTATCTTGGTTCAGCAAGAAACAGAGTTCGATTGCCTTATCTACAGCTGAAGCGGAATATGTTGCTTCTGCATCTTACTGCACTCAACTCCTTTGGATGATGCAGACCTTGCAGGATTTTCAAATCACTTGTACACCACCTATCTCTATCTTATGCGATAACACAAGTGCAATCAGCATCTCAAAGAATCCGTCATGCATTCAAAAACCAAGCACATACCAATCAAGTATCATTTTCTCCGGGAACAAGTGCTTGAACAAAAGGTCAAGTTGGAGTATGTTCCTTCTAAGGAACAAGTTGCTGATATTCTCACCAAACCATTGCCCAGGGAGACTTTTGAATACCTCATGCAAAAGCTGGGGGTTGTTGATGCCTCATCTTATTGTTGAGACTCTTCTGATTGTTGGTTGTATGCATGGTTCATCTGAGGTATATGCGTACATATGCTGGGTTGCGGCACAGGTTCAGGGGGAGTATATAAGGCATTGTTGGCATTATGGAGGATGTACAAAAGGAGATCATGGAAACTAGTTTGAATATAGCTGCAATATGTCTCTATCTCTTTCTTGGTCATTCATGGTGTCTGGTGGATTATGTTTCTTCTTTGCAGATCTGGTTCATATTCAGGGGGAGCATGTTCTTAGGGGGAGCATAACCCTTTGCCGTTGATGTCAAAGGGGGAGAATGTCGATGAAGTTTTTGAGGTTGCCATCAAGTCCAAAGGGGGAGATTGTTCGCATTATGTTTCTGGTATGGTTATATGTTACAGATATTGTACTTGATGGCAACACCCATGGCATGGCTCTCAATATGATGAGAATTAAAAAAAAAAAAAGTTTATTTCATGTGGGAAAGCTTACCTTTGGTCCATGGTAGTTAGTCCTTGGAATTTGAACCTATGGAGAAAAGTTTATTTCATGTGGGAAAAATTACCTTTGGTCCATGGTAGTTAGTCCTTGGAATTTGAACCTATGGTTTTTGGACCATGGTATCTCAACAGATGTGTTGATCCCTAGTATTGAGTTGATGGTAATGGTTTGTTATGGTTTTCGCCCATGGTATTGTTTTATTTTATTATTATTATTGAGCCCCATGATCCATGATTGGATGAAGAGCTTGCCTATATAAAGAAAAGGAGATCATTTGGCTTAGGTATGCTTTTGGGTTGAATATCTTAAGATCTAATATATTGGGTTATTGTTTCAAAAGCTCGATCTATATGAAAGTGAAGTGGAAAGCGAATCTGTGAAGGGTGATCTCTCGAGCGTTGCAGCTGCGGAAGCGCAGGAGGCACCGCAGGAAGTCGCCGCAGGAGTCGCCGCAGGAGGCGCCGCAGGAGGCGCCGCAGGAGTCGCTGCAGGAAGTCGCCGCAGGAGTCGCCGTAAGAGGCGCCACAGGATGTCGCCGTAGGAGGCGCCGCAGGAAGTCACCGCAAGAGTCGCCGCAGGAGGCGCTGTAGGAAGTCGCCGCAGGAGGCGCCACAGGATGTTGCCGCAGGAGTCGCCGCAGGAGGCGCCATAGGAGGCGCTGTAGGAGACGCCGCAGGAGGCGCCGCAGGAGGCGCCGTAGGAGTCACCACAAGAGACGCCGCAGGAGGCACCGCAGGAGACGCTGCAAGAGGTGCCACAGGAGGCGCCGCAGGAGATCTGGTTATCTAGGTGACTTACTGGTACTTGATGATCATTTGATATTTATGGATCCAGTTTGAAAATTTATGAAAAGTGGTCCTTGAAAGAAAGAAGTAGGGGGTTGTAGCTCCCTCCCAGGAGAGACTGGAAAACGAGAGAGAGTTGTAGCTCTCTGCAGGTTGCAGCCTGCGTACTGGTAAAGGACTGCACCAGTACAAGACCATTGTAAAAGGAGTTTCTAATTTGAAAGAAGATAGAGACATATTGCAGCAGGTGGTTTTCACCCACATTGGGTTTCCACCTTATATCTGGTGTTCTTTGATGTGACTGTCTGTTTTTCTTGTTCATGCTCATTGTTTTATGGTACTGATATGCAAAAATAATTCAAAGTATAAATAAGGAAGAATTGTTAAAAGGACTAGATAATACTGATTCACCCCCCCTCTCAGTATTATTTTCAACACCTAGGTCAGGGCCCACTAATCCAACATGCACGATGGCAATAGTGCTATTGACTGCCATCTCAAGGATGGGTTACTCTATGAACTAGATAAGCTATGTGTTCCTAAAGGTGAACAATTGCAGTTAATTATGGAGGCTCACACCTACAAGGTTATCAGGCACTTTGGTGTAGAGAAGATCATGGCTAACTTGTAGAGGTATGTGTATTGGCCAAAGATGCAAGAGCAAGTAGATAGGTTCATAAGAGGATTCTTGCTTTGTTGTACAAAAAATCCTAGCAACACGAAACATGGTCAATATCATCCCTTACCTTTACATACTCGTCATTAGGAAACCATGTGCATGGAATTTGTAGGAGGTTTATCGACAAAGAGGAAGGGACATGAGAATCTATTTGTGATAGTTTATAGGTTCAACAAGATGTGTGTTCTGATTCCCTATGAAAAGTCCATCAGCAGGCAAGAAGCAGCAAACTTGTTCTTTGGACAAGTCTGGGTGCACTTGGGGATACCAAGGAGCATCATGTTAGAAATGGACACAATCTTTCTCAGTGCATTCTAGACTATAGTGTGGGAGAATATGAACACAAAGTTGAATAGATCTACAACATTACTTCCACAAACAAATGGGCAAACATAAGTAGTCAATAGGACTTTGGTGCAGCTTCTGAGGTTATACAAATAGAAGCATCTAAAGACCAAGGATGAAAATATGGTATGTATACAACATTATTATAACAAAGTAGTCCAAAATTCTATAGGAAAGTCCCCATTTGAGATTTATTTTGGATATTTTCCACATTCACCTTTGGATATTACATATGGGCAGCAAGGAGGAATGAGGGAAGATCTTACATCAGATGCTTTGAGGTCTGAAAATTTTATAGAGAATATCAGGCAGAGCCATCCATAGCTATAGGAAACACTGCAAAAGTCACATGAGAAGTATAAGGGCAGGAATGATCAACATATAATAGAGAAATCGTTCAAGGTGGGAGACACAGTATGGCTATAGTTGAAGAAGCAGAGGATGGAGGGACCTGGTAAGAAAATAAAGGCTCTAAGTTATGGTCCCTTTGAGATATTGTAAAAGGTGGGTGATAATACCTATCAACTCATTTTGCCACCATATATATACATTTATTTAGTTGTGAATGTAGAGAATTTGAAACTCTATGACCCTTCCATGCTAGATCAGGAAGAGGAACAGGTTCTCGATTCTGTGGAGGATTTCACACTAGATGTTAGGTAGACTTGATAGAACATATAATTTTGCAAAAGAGGTCCAAAAATACAAGATAGGGGCAACATGACATTTGGAAGATTTTGTTGAAGGGACAACTTCTAGGAAAATCTAAATGGTACGACAAAGTGAAGGTGGAGGAAAAAATTCCTCACCTCATTCAGTAAAATATTTTGGGGACCAAAGGCCTCCCAAAATGGGGAGTTGTGATCCAAATTGGATAATTACATTTTTTTTCATCCATCTTGATGCATTTGGAGTGAGAAAAAGTGGAGGAATCAGCTCATGGGACCATTTTTACCAGTGGAACCTAGTTTGGTGAAATGGGGTTTGAAACCTTCTGAGAGTGTTTTAAGGCATCAAACAACATTTTTTGGGGATAAAAATTATTGCTTTGGCATAACACATTTTCACATTATTGTACACACAGAGACCTTTCTAGTGATGCAAGACATTCGTCAATTTGTGTCCATGGAAAATGGGCTAGGCACATGTTTTTGATGTAAAATACTCTAGAAGAATCTATTTTGAACTCTAGTTAAGAGTTGATGTAGACAATATTAACCACTAGTAGGATATAGGGATTTGTTATAACTAGGCCACTAGGAGGAAGAGATATTCCATTCTTTTGAGAGAATTTTGTTACATAGATGAGAAGAGATAGCCATGAGAGATAGGGGATAGAGCAAAAAGAGAGGATTTGTGCACTGTAACAGCTTATGGGTCATATGTATTACTTCTTTTTACCTACATCCATATTTCGAGACAAAGAAAGAGAGCGAAGCGGTCTCACTTTCCAGCTAGGTTTTCCCCTGAAAGGGTTTCTCAGGGAGCATATCTCGTGTCTTATTTTATATTTCTCTACTTTTCTTCATAATTTCCTTTCATGCATGCACTAATTACAATGAAATCCATAGATATTAAAGTTTAATAAATTGTAATAGTGTATAATTTCCAGAGTTTTAATATAATATTATTAGATCTATTGTGGTGAACCGACCAGTGGAATATCTATGGCCGTTTATAGATCATTTAGTATCAAAGTGACTTTCTTTAGTTATTTTGTGGAGATTGCAGGAACTAGATTGACAGGGTTGAAAATTGTAAAACAATAATCATGGGTGACGAATTTGTAAACAAACTTTGTGATACTTCAAAAGTGAGGTTTTCCCAGCTCAAACAAAAAGTCGCCGATATAAACTGCAATGTAAAATTCCTCATGGAAACCGTAAGAAATAAGGCGGGGATATTTGGAGAAGACAAGGGTTCGAATGCAGAGGAAAAATTAAAAGGGGTATCGGGAGATTGGGAAGACATGGAGAACTAGGTGAATAAAGAACCTAAAAAAGATTAACCCAATTTGAGTCACATGAATTGATCCTTGTTCAAAATGGAAGAAAAATTTTATATATAGCCATACCATGGCGAGATCAATGCCCTGAAGTTGAACCATTGGTTGTAGGAAATGGAAACTTATTTCAGCATCCATCAGATCAAGGAAGGGAAAAATATCTCATTTTCTTAGTGGAAAATAGAGGGTCGTGCATTGACTTGGTGGGAGAGCCACACAAAATCCTTGGGGTTGGAGGGAAAACCTCCAATGACTAAGTCGGAGTATTTCAAAAACCTCATTAAGTCAAAGTTTTATCCCATTGGGTATAGGGAGGACTAGTGGATCTAGTGGCATTACTTCAAGAACAATTCAGGCCAAAGTATGCAACAGTACATCACAGAATTATGAAAGATGGTTATAAAGATCGGTATCTCTCCAAAGAACCCAGATGTACTCCTCAAATATTTGGAGGGCCTACACTACCATCTACGTGAGAAAGAGACGTTGTTCAAGCCCAAATTGGTGAACGAGGCTAGTGTACAAGCACTTTACCCAGAGAACATAAGCCTAAAAAGAGTGCAATCAAGTGGATTCTTAGCTTGATGAGGCCTAAACTAGGTTCAACGTTATCTAAACCAACCAAAAAAACCCTAACTACATGCCCTTTCAGAAACACCCTCTGTAGTATAGGTTGCAGTCTCACCTAAAGCAGTATTGGGGGATGACAGAACCACGTTTCTACATCAAGAGGCTGTGGAGTACTAGAGAAGGTATGTTTTTGGTGATTATTTCAACATCTTTTTATTAAAACTTACAAACCTTTTGCTTCATGAACTAGGTAGATAATAAGGAATTGTGACAAAATCTGTAAAAGTGATATGCAAAACGAAAATACTGACAATTGTCATTTTCTTATGCAGAAAGAAGGAAAAATGAAGGATTATTGTTCCAAAGGAAAGGACAAAGCCAGATTAACTGTTGTCCCTTTGACGGGGAACCACACGCAAACAAGGCAAACCAAATCAAAGCGTATCAGCCAAGGAGAGGAGATGGAGATGTCGGCTCGGCGCAAGAAAGTAAAGAAATAGCTGAGAGCCAATAGTTTGGCGAATCCCTCAGGATCCTGTGATGCTGAGGGTTCACTACTTTAACTATTTTTTGTACTTGGACATCTCCGCCTTTGCCAATATAAAAAGGGGCAACGCCGTTAGCTTGGGGGGATCATTATGTTTTTATGTAATTTCTCTTAAAACTAAGACTTTGATCATTGACTCTTGTTGAGAAGTGATCCACTATCATTCTGGTTTATGCATTAATACAAACTTCGTTGTTATTTCATCTGTGATTCTGGAATAACTTCAAGTGGTGTACCCCTGGAGGCTAAGGGCCTAGCCCTGGAGGAACAATTGCTTTTGTACTATTACTTTTGGTTTATGCGTGGTTTTGCTTATCATCTTTATTTGGTAATCTGATATGTTCTACTATTTTACTTCACAACTCTGTTACAGTTTATTCATTAAGTGATATCATTTCTTGAGACAGGGACATCATAACTCTGCAATGCATTGCTGTATCTTTAAATACTGATATTTCTAGTCTTTACAGAATACTGTTTCTATTCCATTACAGAGTATCTTTGTTGTGCATTTATCCTTTGGTATTATCGAACTTATCGTAGAAATTATATTTCCTTACGATTGATTGAGTCGATGAATATTACTGTTCCACTTCGAAATGCAATCGTGTTGTTTATAACTAAGATTTGCAGTTGAATTACCAAGATCATATTGTTATTGAGGTGTGCTGTGTGTGAAGTGTTGTTCCATATTCCATCAATAATCAATGTTGTTCTATTTCTGTGTGTTGTTCAATTCATCCTTAGAGATAAAGGATTGCCATTTGATTTCTGTAGGATATGATTGCATTTGATTTTGTAGATTAAGGCGGTGTTGCTTCTTAAACTTAATTGCCATTACAATTTCCGATTTGTTGTTCCATTTCTTAGTTTTTGTTCCATTTCATATTTGTTGTTCTATTTCTTATCATTTGCGTTATCGTTGCTTTGGTGTGAAGAATGGTCTGAGACTGTAGTGGGCATTGACATTTGCTGTCCGGTCCCCAGATCGATGATTTGTTCCTTGATTACTTTTGTACATCAGTTTCTAAAGGGATGAGTTATTGTTACTGGAACCTTGACTGATACATTGCTTATTTTTCCGAGTGAATGTCTTAGGCTTCAAGATCTTTTGTTGTAAGTAGATTTCCTTTCCAGCATCCGTTTACTCTTGTATTTTCTTAAGCACTGTACTACTAGCATTACTCGGGCAAATGTGAGCCTCAGACTGAGACACTCTTTGAAATAACAAAACATTCCTGGATTGAAAAATTAATGTGAGGTAATTAAAGGTGAAAGAGACCCTTCTTACGACTCCACATTTTGGCACCGTTGCTGGGGAAAGAGTGTAGCCATTTGTTTTTTTTCAGAGTAGTGTAAGATCCTGCTAGGGAAAAATTGGGTTTTAAAAATGGAAGGTAAGAACCTATGTACGGAGCATGTAATAGCCATGCTCCCCTGCCCGCTTTCCTGTAGATTTTTCATTGTTTTGATTGGGTAGAACCTAGTAGTTTATTTGTGTGTGCATGACTAAGCAGAAAAAGCCAGAAAAGAATTCCAAACCTCTACCGAAGCCCGGAAAAGCTAAGGGAGTGGTGACCCTTGGCTGATCAACCTTTATAGACGAAATCGTTAAGAAAGCATAATCTCAGTCTTCAGTAGGACCCAATAAAGTTATTTCTAGACAACCTACTAGTTCCCTTCAGGCCATAGGATCACCATCTGTAGCCTTTGCTGAGGTGCATAGTCAAACTGAAGAGCAGGATTTCCAAGAAATTGAAAATTCCAGTCCAGAACTATTGCAAAAACAAAATTTCAGCAACCTTGGTGAAGGAAGAGGAGAGATAGGAGAAAGTGAGGAACCTAGGTCTCCTCTTGGGACAATTTAGCTCTTGAGCAGCCCAGATAAGGGAAGTGATGCAAGAATCATTTTTGAAGAAACTCAATCTCCTTAGACATTAGGTACTCTCATTATCCCAGGTAAAGGAAGTGCCATTAAAACCATTCCTGTTAAACCCATTCCCTCTCAACCTAGGAATACCCTCCTAGATATCCCAGAAGGTTATTGGCATATAATCGATCAAATGGCTGAGAATCAGCCTAACACCCAAACCTGTACTCTGCAATACCTTATCATGGATACTGGAGCAAATGCGCCTATGAAGGCAATTCCTCTTTAGCATATCCCTACGTTCCATGGCCTTACATCAGAAGATCCGGATGCATTTTTGTTTGAATTTGATGTGCTGTGTAGGGGTTATGACTACACAACCGACCCCCAGAAACTGAAATTATTCCCCTCTACATTAAAGGGGGCTGCTTTGAGATGGTTCATGGGATTAGGTGGTGGTGTTATTAATAACTAAGACCAAATGAAAGAATCTTTTCTAAAAAAATATTTGGACTATTGCAAGTCTAGGGAACTACAAGATGAAATATTCCAGATGGTAGCTAGACCAAATGAAACATTAGAGGAGTATGTGGAACGCTTTCAATATAATCTTCAAAGATCTCCTTGTGCATTACTACCTTTACTTGATAATGTGTTAAAAATAGCCTTAATTAGGGGAATGAAAGAACAATGGATTGAAACATTAAACGTTATGGGAAAAGGATATATCTATCAGGAAAATTTTGCTGACATTATTGATTTATGTATCAGGAGTTCCAGAGGTAGCACAAGACTAAAACTAGTAGAGAATGATCGGTTTGTAAGAGATAATAGAATTCCAGCAAAGGGAGTAATGCGTGCAGAAGTCGGAAATTTATTAGAAAATTTTAAAACTGATATACTAGGGACACTAAAAACATAACTTGATATGATGCAGGCCAAGCAGAAGAAAATGGAGGTAGAACAAAATTTGGCAATCTTCTATCCTCGATGCAGAAAGAAACATAGCCATAAGGAGTGTCCACTAGATGCAGTCCAAACATGCGTCATCTGCACAAAAGACCACCTTACGGGAAGTTGTCTCTCACTTCCTGGATTAAAAGTAGTATACAAGGAAGCAGAGGAAGAGCCAGAGTCGGTGTATCTGCTCAATCAGTGCCATCAGTGGTAGCTGCGGCAATCTAGTATGTTCTTGGACCCGACTTCTTCTTTTCAGTCTCCACAGTATAATGCTCAACAATATAGTATGTGGCAAAATCAACCTTAACCTCCTTTCCCAAATTGGTCACCATAGTCATTTCCTTCATCAAACTCATGCCTGAACCAAGCAAGTCAATCCAATTGGCCGAATTTTCCCTATGCCCCACCATATTGGCAAAGTAATGCATACCCAACACAATTGACCCCTCCTACTTCACAAAATTAGGCCTGGCAGACAAACTGGAAAAGACTGATGCATCAGCTAGTAGGAACCATTCCGCTCCCTCAACCTACACTACCAGCCTTACAACAAAATCCCCAGTCTAACCTGAGACAGCAACTCCCAGCCCAACCCAACCCTAATCCAAATAATAGACCGGTCCAGTCTATCCAAATAGTACAAACACCAGAAATAGAAGCTGATCTGAGGGAGTGTAATGATGTTCAGCTAAGATCTGGGCATATTGTTGAAATGGAGGGAGATAAGATAGTTCATGTTGAAAATTAGTTACCTAGAGAACAATCGCCACAGGAAGAGGATGTGAATGAACCACAAATTCATAATCAAGCAACCACATCCTCTCCTCCATTCCCGAAATGCTTAATAATACCTCGACCTACACAATATCCTGATTTTGACATTCTGGGAGAATTAAAAAATTTGTACATAAAAATTCCATTCGTCCAAGCCATTGAAGACATTCCGATATATGCAAAGATTATCAAAGAATTATGTGTAAAGAAACCAAGGAGGAATATCAGAAATGACCCAAGAGGCCAAGTAGTTGGTACTCTATCTGACTTATTATCAGGAAAAGAAACACCCATTAAATATGAAGACCCAGGAAATCCTATAGTAACCTTACAAATTCATGGGCAAACCTTTTCCAATGCCTTAGTTGATCTAGGCACTGCAATGAATATCTTAACAACTACTACTTTCCAAAACATAGGCATTACATCTGTAGAACCCCCCTCTACCTTACTAGAACTGGCTGATCGATCTGTGGGTAGGCCAAAAGGTGTACTACATGATGTTATGGTATCTGTTGACTCCTAGGAATATCCAACTGATTTTCTGATAATAAATCCCAAAAGCCGACTTGATGGACACCCATTGATTTTAGTTAGACCTTGGCTTGCCACTGCCGATGCTTATATTCACTGTTGGGAAGGAAATATGACCATAACCAAAGGAGAAAATATCAAGAACTTAGATTTATATCCTCGAGCGCAGTCAAGTGACTCAATAACGAAAACTAATAGGCACCCTATATCATACCTTACTGACAACATTAGATCTCCATTAACTATATAAGAGGCACTTGATTTCAAAGATCAAACAGAAGATGATGCCATTAATAATTTTACTAGTCAGACTAAACTCAGATCCCACACGCAATGTCACATGATAGAGGCAGTATTCGATAATGAATTAGAAGAAGATCCTCTAAAAGAAACACATGATCAAAAGATACCTATTTACTCTGTTGCAAATAGCAAAATTGTGGAAATTGAACCAGGAAAGACCTTAAACATTAATGCCAACCTCACCTTCGAATAAGAAGAGAAGCTCATCCAATTATTAACAAGATATAAAGAAGCATTTGCATGGGACTACCCTGATATGAAAGGAATTGATCCCCAATTATGTACACACCACATTTACATAGAAAAATATGCGAGACCTGTTTGCCAGCCTCAAAGGAGACTTAATCCTCATCTAAAAGATGTGGTAAAAGTTGAACTTCAAAAACTTTTAGATGTCAATTTCATTTACCCTATCTCCGATAGTAAATGGGACACTCCACTTGTGGTGGTACCAAAAAATAATGGGAAATGGAGAATTTTTGTGGACTACAGAGAGCTAAACAAGGCAATACAAAAATACCACTTCCCTCTCCCATTTATCGACGAAGTATTAGACACTTTGGTAGGAAAGAAATTATTTTCCTTCCTAGATGGCTTCAGTGGATAGAACCAGATCCAGATCGCCCCTGAAGACCAAGACAAAACTACTTTTACTTGTCCTTGGGGAACATTTGCCTACAGAGTTCTACCTTTTGGCTTATGCAATGCTCCTACCACATTCCAAAGGGCTATCCTTAGTATTTTTGCAGATTTAATAAAAGAAGTACTTGAAGTATATATCGATGACTTTACACCATACAGAGACGAGTTTGATCCAGCATTGGACACACTGGAAAAAGTCCTACAATGCTGCATTGCTAGCAGGCTTTGTTTAAGTCACGAAAAATGCTACATGATGATGACTGAAGGACTTATCCTAGGACATTACATTTCAGCAGCTAGCATTCAGGTAGACCTAGCCAAAATCCAAATAATTTTGCTTATTCCTACTCCTACCACTCAAATGGAGGTATGTAGCTTTCTTGTATTTTCTGGTTATTATAGGAGGTTTATAGAAGTTTTTTCACATATTGTTGCACATCTATATGCGCTAACAGGGAATGTTGACTTTCTTTGGACAGAGAAATGTGAACATGCTTTCCAGGATCTGAAGAAGGTCGTGTCCACAGCCCTAGTCCTTCGAGGACCAAATTGGGATTTTCCATTTCAGATATCATCAGATGCCTCGGGTACAGCCATTGGAGTAGTCCTTGACCAAGAAGAGGATAAAAAACCATATGCAATTTATTACGTTAGCAAAAATTTATCCCCTGTTGAATTGAATTATACTGTCACTGAAAAAGAATTTCTAGTTGTAATACATGCTGTCAATAAGTTCAGGCATTACATTACTGGATATCCTGTTATCTTGTATACAGATCATTCTGCCATAAAATATTTAGCAAACAAGCCTATCAAAAAAATGGCAAAATAACCAGATGCCTGATATTATTGCAGGAATTTTATATTACAATCAAGGATCGACCTGGAAAAGAAAATCCCATAGCTGATTTTCTCTCACGAATGCCAAAGCCAATTGACACAGAAATAGTTGAAGACCAATTTCCAGATGAACATCTGTTTGATGTTGTTGTTAAAACACCTTGGTATGCTGATGTTGCCAATTACCTGGCAGTAGGTAAATTACCGAAACATCTAACCCCCAATGAGCGGAAACAAATTATTTAGTGAAGTGTTTGGTTTTCTTGGATTAGGGGCCACCTGTTTCACACAGGGGCATATATACATATCAGGAGATGTGTTCGTGAGAATGAAATCTTTGACATTTTAAAGGCCTGTCACAACGGACCATGTGGCAGACACTATACTGGTAAGAGGACTGGACATAAGGTGCTACAAGTAGGGTATTATTGGCCCACAATTTTTAAAGATCCAAAAAAATTCATCTAAGCATGTGACAGTTGCCAGAGGGTAGGCCACCCTGGTTAGTTTGATGAAATGCCCCTCAACCCACAGCTAGTCATTGAACCATTCAAATGATGGGCCTTGATTTTGTTGGACCAATTAACCCATTTTCGAATCAGAAAAAAAATTATTTTGGTGGCAACAGAATATGTCACCAAATGGGTTGAAGCAGAGGCATTGCCAAGAGCTATAGAGGATTCTGTCATATAGTTCCTGTTCCATATATTTCTGCATTATGGCCTTCCAAGAGAAATAATTACAGATGGTGGACCACAGTTTGCTGGGAAGAAAATAGCTGCAACATTAAAAAATTATCATATCTAGCATAAAATCACTACTTCATACCACCCACAGGAAAATGGTCAGGTGGAAAGCAGCAATAAAATAATAGAAGCAATCCTAACAAAAACAATTGCATCACATAGACATGATTGGGCTGCAAGACTACCAGAAGCATTATGGGCTTACAGAACATCATGGAGAAGCACCACCGACTACTCACCTTATCAATTAGTGTTTGGAGAAAAACCCATCTTCCCCAGAGAATTTGAAATCCAAACATTGTGAATAGCGCAGGAAGTTGGCTTAGATCTAACTGAGGCGCAGATTAATCGATTACAACAGATTAATGAGCTAGATGAAATCAGGCTCTCCGCACTTCAAAATCCACACTAATTCAACAACAGCAAGCCAAATGGCATGATTCTCTTATTAAAATAAAGTCTTCCACGAAGGACACTCGGCACTTTTGTATGATTCCAGGTTTCAAGACTTTCCTGGGAAACTTCAAACTCACTGGCTTGGGCCATATGAAATCCAGAAGGTACATGATAACGGTACTCTTACTCTAATGACTATTGACAGTTCTGGATATGCCTTCAAAGCAAATGGTCATCGAGTTCGACTTTATCGCAAATGACTCACTCAAGAGTCCTTTTGTCAGCAGCTATGCGAAGACTCTGATATGGAAATTTTGGGGGAGGGAGAGAAATATTCCTCACCTGAGATTCATTAAATGATTTATCTCTTTTTACACTCGGTACATAATTTCTTTGTACATATTTTGCTGTTACTATTTTTCTGTTGTTCCTTTTCTCAAAGGGGACAACATTTTCGTTTTGTTGTTCCTTTTCCAAAGGAACAACACCTTTTGGATCATTCGTTTGTTTTGCTTTAACTTTACTCTTCCTCTTTTTACCTTGTGCTCTTGTTGTTCCTTTTCCAAAGGAACAACACTTTTTGATTTTTGCTATTCCTTTTTCAAAGGAACGAAATTTTGGTTGCTTGCTATTCCTTTTCTAAAGAAACAACACTTTTGCTTTCTGTTGTTCCATTTCCAAAGGAACAACACTTTTGGTTTTTGTTGTTCCTTTTCCAAAAGGAACGACATTGCATGTTTTCTGTTGTTCCTTTTCCAAGGGAACAAAACTTTCGATTTTTGCTGTTCCTTTTCCAAAATGAACGACATTGTGTGTTTTCTATTGTTCCGTTTCCAAAGGAACAACACTTTTGGTTCTTGCTGTTCCTTTTCCAAAGGAACGACAGTGTGTGTTTTCTACTATTCCTTTTCCAAGGGAACAACACTTTCGATTTTTGCTGTTCCTTTTCCAAAGGAATGACATTGTGTGTTTTCTGCTATTCTTTTTCCAAAGGAACAACACTTTCGTTTTTTGTTGTTCCTTTTCCAAAGGAATGGCATTGTTTGTTTTCTGCCGTTCCTTTTTCAAAGGACTAGCACTTTTGATTTTTATTTTTCCTTTTCCAAAGGAACGCCATTTGTGTCTTCTGCTATTCATTTTCCAAAGAAACAACACTTTTGATTTCTGTTGTTCCTTTTCCAAAGGACCAACACTTTTGATTTCTACTGTTCCTTTTCCAAAGGAACAACACTTTTGATTTCTGTTGTTCCTTTTCCAAAGGAACGACATTTGTGTTTTTTGATGTTCATTTTATAAAGGAGCAGCATTTTTTATTTTTGCTGTTCCTTTTTCAAAAGGAACACCACTTGCATTCTTTTTCTCTTCCTTTTTGCAATAACAACATCCTCGTATTCCTTTTTTCTTTCTTTGCTGTTCTAATGAGGATGCATATTGTTCCTACTATTTCAGGTCATTTTGAACACAGCTATGTACTTATGCAATGGATACAAAATCATAACATACTGAAATCAGTGAACTGTCAAATCGTTATTTTTATAGGAAATTGCTCTGAATTGGTAAGAGGACAGAGGAAGGAACACACCATTATCCTTGCTGTCATTATTCCACTATTTTTGATCTGATTGGTTATCTTTATCATGTGGGTTCTTTTAAATTTTCACCAATTTCTTTGATTATTATTTAGGAATAAGAGAAAAGGTTTTATACATTCCTATTGAGATGTTAAGACTTCTTCCACCATTCCTACTCTTAAGGAGTGTTGAACCACCTTTTGTGTATAAATGGGAAAGTACCTTATAAAATAAAATAAAGAAAAAGGAAGTGAAAAATGATGTTTTAATAAGATAATCAAATGCAGGATAGGGGGTCTCATTAAGAGCCAGCCTACCATGATCATGAGGAAGAAAGTGAGGTGGCAATCCCACTATGGCTACCACACCAGGGATATGGTCCAAAAGGTACATCAAAATAAAAATCCCTTGGAACAGGAGGTCTCATCATGAGCCGGCTTGCCCACCTTTCACTCCTTCCTTGTGAATGGCATTATGACTAATTGGTCACCAAGCCAGCATAATGGCCTACATTTTGACATCACATAACATTTCCTAAGCATACACAAAGGACCATGGTTCCATGGGTGAAACAAACAACTCTCTGAAGGTTATGGACACCTGTTGGCAGCAAAACTCTGTTAATGGTATTGAAGTCACACTACGTACACCAATAGGTAGGTATTGATATCCTTCTGTTTCTTACACCTTAGTAATAAATCACATAAGAAGTATGTATATTGTTTCCCGAACCATGCAAACACATATAATCTATTATTACCAATCATGACAGAAAAGTGACAATGACTGCATGAAACTCTATGTGCACAACAGTTGTCCTATTCTCCCAGCCTCGCATCATATCACAACAATCTCTTACTTGTTAAGCGATCCAAGTATGCACCTCAATTTCAACAACCTACTATTTTTTTGTAAACATGGCATGCTCCCATACGTTTTTCCTTTATGACTCTAATCTAGGGCAGATCAGTACGCCGCTCTTGTATTTGACGACCGAGGACGGCCTATCACATTGCGGGGGGGGAGGTTCCCTCATTATTCGCTGGTTTACATGTCAGCTCACTATTTGGGGAAATTGTGTACTTGGGAATAACATGGCTCAACAGTATACTATTTTTTTTATTTTTATTTTATTTTTGCATGGCTTGTTGTTCCTAAGCTACTTCCATAGTATGCTCTGCGGCATTAGTAAATCCATTTAGATATTGAGCGAGTCCTACGCCTGTTAATTTCTCTGTGTTTTAATAGCATAAACAACTTGTTGTTCCATTGTCAATTCAAAGGTTTAGCGAGTCCTGCGTCTGTTAGTTCCTTTATGTTTTAACATCTTGAACAACTTGTTGTTCCATTGCCGTTTTTGAGATTTTACAGGGAAATTAAAAACATAGGAGGAAGATCAATTCAGAGAGAACCATAGAAATTGACAGTCTCTGATGCTGCATGGGAAATTTCGGCAAGAGCAGGTTGGATAACTTATCTCGAACGGTTGCAGGAATCCAATGAGATGGTAGAAATGGAATTCTTGCATAACTTGCAAGAATATCACTCCACAGTGAGGGGGAGACATATAGCAGTCACTGATGACATAATTGCTGAAGTCTCGGGATTGCTAGCCACCGGACCTATATGGACATTGAAGAAGGAAAGATTGAAGAAAATCATAGAAACCTTCCAGGATGAAGGCCAAAACCTGCCAATTAGAGGAAAAGGGGTTCTACCTGCAACATTAGGAGAGCCATGGGCAGAATTTGCGAGGATTATTCAGAGATACATCACTTGTGAAGGCTAGAAAGACATGGTAAGACCACGACACCTTAAGCTTCTAGCTGTATTAAAGCATAAATGCTCTGCAAATTTACCTGCATTTTTAAATTTTTTACTTCATGATGTCGCACGAAGTATGAAAATAGCACAGCATGTAGAATTAGTTGTCAGTCACCATGGGTTGATATGGTTAACAGTCATTCATAGCCTTACCCAGTAGCAGAGCAGTTAGGAAGAGATAATTGCCATGATAGACGGGGGACTGACCACGCCATCCCAAAAATGTAAACATGCCACTAGTACACTAGAAAAGAATTTCACCAGTACACCAAATCGCCCATCAAAGTGAAGAAAATCCATTAGATTGGCACAAATTAAAGGGAGGCTGGAGAATTCCCAAGGGGACACTAGCCAACTAGTAGAGGTAGATGATTCTGGGGTTGAGAAACCCCCACAATTAGGAGGAGAAGAGAATGAGGAAGGCATGCAAGGGAATGAGAAAGGAGGAAGGGAGGAAGAAACCGAGCTACCTCACCAGGAGGAGGAAACAGAGCAGCAGGAAGGCAGCCCATTGCAAAATCCATTGAGAGAAGATGTATTGGCCAACATCTTGGCCAATATGGGTGAATATGGTCAACCTCTCAGCGCACCAGATCTCCATGCCGAGGAAGAACAGAAAGAACACTCTGCTCAGGGTAAAAATAACCCAAAGAACTACATGACGAGGAGGTAGAAAATAAGATTCATCCTGTTCATGATGAAAATATGTCAGGGGAGAGAAGTGATACAGAGGAGGAACAATCAGCTCCAAGTCAGACTAAACCGGAAGAAATTCTGGAAGAAGAAGAGGTGGAAAAAGAAGTCACCCAGGAAGTAATAGAACCAGCTAGGGTTCTTGCATCTGAGCAACCCAAATGAAGCATTGAAGAACCTCCCTAAGAGGAAAACTAGGGAATTGATCAAGATGATAGTCCAAGCCGGAGTAAATAGTTTGTTGTTCCTTCTAAGGAAATTGAGGAAATTAAGAGATTACAGAAAGAACAGCAAAGACTGTGGAATATAATAGTGCAACTTTGATAGAAGATTAGGATTCTGAAAACAAGAAAAAGGGTAAAACGGACTTCGGGGGGGAGGCATGCAAGCATTATAGCAAAACCTTTCAAGAAAAAGGTTCGGAGGACCCAAGTCCATCCTATTATTCAAAACGTTGACGAAGAGCAACCTGCTGTTCAAACCGTCGTTGAAAAACAATCTCCTGATCATGAGCAGACTGTCGTTCAAAACCAAAAGGAACAACATTCTACTATTTGTCATATTGAAGTACAAACCGATGGTCTATTGACTGAGGACAAGGAAGTACAGATAGAGGCACAACCCCCTGAAGCAATGCGAACCATGAAAAATAAGAAGATTCAGGTGAACCTTCCGCTCACCACTACCATATGGGATAGTGATTTGAGGATAGTAACCCTATGAGAGGGTTTGATGCAAGCTCAGCAAGCAGCCGAAAAACTCGCATAACAAACAGTCCCTTGGGAAAGGCATGAAGAATTGCAGCAGCAGCTAAGGAACGTCAACTTATCCGAAAGCCAGGCCTTTGAAGGATGGAAAAAGGAAGAAGAAAAAGTCACAAAGGTAACTCATAGGTTAGATATAGTTGTCAAGCAGATGGATGCCTTATGCTCTTTGTACACTGACGTCCTAGCCTGTAGAGCCTCTGCTAAGAATTATGCCCTGTTTTTCATGGAACGGTATTTGCAATTGAAAATAAAAGCTGTCAGAGTGGGCGCTCCTATATAGATTAATACCATTGATGATTTTATAAATTGTTGTAAGCATTATGGAGTGAAGATTCAAAGGTTATTGTGTGAATTCTATCTGCATAACCTTGTATTAGACCAGGAGACCAAGCAGAACCCCAACCCTTTTGTCAGGTACATCCAATTGCAGGCATTTATCTCATTTGCGGTTAATCAAATCAAGTGGCTTAAAGCCTATAATGCTTTCCAGAGGCAAGAAAATGGATTAGATTTGTGGGTAAGAGCTGAGCCTAGGAATCTACTGTAGTTGTGGAGGGAACATAGGAACCTCATGGGGGCTCGAGGCGTAATTGAAGCATTAGGACCCATTCATACAGCAATCAATCGGCATGGAATAGAATATTTTCTCACTATTAAAGACCTTGCCATTGATGCGGCTAAATTTCGATATCATATCTCTAATCCGAATATCCAACTCGGGGAACCATTTAATTATGAAAATTTTAAGTTAGCCACCAACCGCTTGCACCTCTATGGCGAAGTTATCCTGCGAGCAGGGCCATCCTAGTTAGGATATAGATACGGGAGTCCAATTATTTGGCTTCATGCGCCTGGATACCAAGCCCTGTATGAGATGTCTGAGGGTCAACTTGGCCATTTCTTTGAACGCCTAGTTATGCATCATGGTTGTAGACCACCAAATGAAATCTCTTCTCTAGCCTACTCTCCCACTGCCTTACACATCAACTATAACGTTTTCATGAGGGCATGAAAAAGGGTAAATAGGGGGGTGTGTGGAGTACTGGAGAAGGAATGTTTTTGGTGATTATTTCAACACATTTTTATTAAAACTTACAAACCTTTTTCATCATGAACTAGGTAGATAATAAGGAATTGTGACAAAATATGTAAAAGTGATATGCAAAATGAAAATACTGACAATTGTCATTTTCTTACGCAGAAAGAAGGAAAAACGAAGGATTGTCGTTCCAAAGGACAGGATGAAGCCAGATTAACTGTTGTCCCTTTGGCGGGGAACCACATGAAAACAAGGAAAATCAAATAATAGTGTATCAGCCAAGGAGAGGAGATGGAGATGTCGACTCAGCACAAGAAAGTAAAGAAATAGTTGAGAGCCAACAATTTGGCGAATCCCTCAGGATCCTATGATCCTGAGGGATTGCTACTTTAACTATTTTTTGTACTTGGACATCTCCGCCTTTGCCAATATAAAAAGGGGCAACAATGTTAGCCTAGGGGGATCGGTTATGTTTTTATGTAATTTCTCTTAAAATTAAGACTTTGATCATCAACTCTCGCTGAGAAGTGATCCACTGTCATTCTGGTTTATGCATTAATACAAACTTAGTTTCTATTTCATCTGTGATTCTGGAATAACTTCAGGTGGTGTACCCCTAGAGGCTAAGGGCCCAGCCCTGAAGGAACACTTGCGCCTGTACTATTACTTTTGGTTTATGCATGGTTTTGCTTATCAGCTTTATTCGGTAATCTGATATGTTCTACTATTTTACTTCACAGCTCTGTTACAATTGATTCGTTAAGTGATATCATTTCTTGAGACAGGGACATCATAACTCTGCAATGCATTGTTGTTTCTTTAAATACTGATATTGCTGGTCTTTACAGAATACTGTTGCTATTCCATTACAGAGTATCTGTGTTGTGCATTTATCCTTTGGTATTATTGAACTTATCTTAGAAATTATATTTCCTTACGATTGATTGAGTCAATGAATATTGTTGTTCCACTTCAACATGCAATCGTGTTGTTTATAACTAATATTTGCAGTTGAATTACCAAGATCAGATTACTATTGAGGTGTGCTATGTGTGAAGCGTTGTTCCATATTCCATCACTAATCAGTGTTGTTCTATTTCTGTGTGTTGTTCAATTCATCCTTAGAGAGAGTGGATTGCCATTTGATTTTTGTAGGATATGATCGCATTTGATTTTGTAGATTAAGGCGTTGTTGCTTCTTAAACTTAATTGCCATTACAGTTTCTGATTTGCTGTTCCATTTCTTAGTTGTTTTTCCATTTTATATTTGTTGTTCTATTTCTTATCATTTGCGTTATTGTTGATTTGGTGTGAAGAACGGTTTAAGACTGTAGTGGGCATTGACATTTGCTGTCTGGTCCCTAGATCGACAATCTGTTCCTTGATTACTTTTGGACATCAGTTTCTAAAGGGATGAGTTATTGTTACTGGACCCTTGACTGATACATTGCTTATTTTTCCGAGTGAATGACTTAGGCTTCAAGATCTTTTGCTGTAAGTAGATTTCCTTTCCAACATCCTTTTACTCTTCTATTTTCTTAAGCACTGCACTACTAGCATTACTCTGGAAAATGTGAGCCTCAGACTGAGACACTCTTTGAAATAACAAAATGTTCCTGGATTGACAAATTAATGTGAGGTAATTAGGGGTGAAAGAGACCCTTCTTACGACTCCACAGAGGCCTATGTCATGGGTATTGAAAATGGCAACAAGAAATGCTAAAAAATGAAATGCTATAAATAGAATTGTTATAAATAGAATTTTAGGTACCAGTGTTGGACAAGCAACAAGGAATGAAAAACGGAAATGGTAAAAATAACATTGCTATAAATAGTATTTTTGGGATAGATTACAATTTTAGTTAGTCCCTAAACTAAAATTGAGAAGTAAAATTCAAATTTGATCTTAGCAGTTGTTTGTAAAATAAATAATTGATTCATCTTGAGTTAATTAGTTGGAGAAAGTCAAACATGAAGTCTATGTGAAGACATGCAATAATTATCATTTTGATTGAGGAAGTTATCCCTTCATTAAAGGAGATTAGGATGAGTTGTACTTTGAGTTGTAATTACTTAGCATAGTTAACTGAGTTAAGTCTAGTTAGATTAGTTCCAAAAGTTTGCAGAAATGATTGTGAGTTTAGTTAGTCAATGCATGCATGCATGCAACTAGTGTAATTTAGATAATTGAACATTCTCTAAAAATAACTCATGCATGTCAATTTAGTCAGAGACCCAGTTGAGATCAGAGGAAGGGATAATGTACTATCAGTTGGAGGATTTTTCCTATATAGGAAACTCGTCAATGTAGAAGGAATTATCTCCTTCAAGATTGCACAGTAACTTCTAAGTTTAGTGAGCAGTGTGAGGCCAATTCACACAAGTGGCAGCATTAGACCCGAGGAGAAATTGCAGAAGGAAATAGGATGCTTCGAGGATAGAGGAGAAGGTTTGTGAGAAGCCTTTGACTGTCTATAAGAAGTAGAGGGATTGCACTGGGAGCATGATAGCTTATGAGCTAAAGCTTTGTGTAGTCCAAACATATTTCCACTTGTATCAGGTTTTTTAGTTGAGGCTTTCCCCAGAGTATTCTTATGTGTTCATGTGTGATTGCTTTCTCATTCTCAGTTATATGTGTTCTATTTGATCTTTCTCAAAATCAATTAAGCTTGCGCAAGTTTGTTGTAGAAGTAGATCTTGTATTTTTCTTTAGTATATTCATAATATGTTGATCTACAGTGGGATATTCTACATGGTATCAGAGCAAAGGTGATAAAAGCAAAGAATAGTATACAAAGAAGGGAGAAGTTTGAAGTTCTTGATTATAGAATTCGAATTCTTATCACATCTCAAATTTCACCAATGGCGTTCAACAGTTTGAGGCTTGAGTATGCCCTTCATGGAAACTTGAATTATATAGCCTAGAAGGATCGCATGGAAGCGGTATTAGAGGACAATGGTATAAAGGAAGTCATTGATCAAGACGTACCTAAGCCAGCAGTAGCTAATTCCCAAGAATTGGCAGAATGGAAGAAATTTGTGGGTAGAGCAAGGAAAATCCTTCTGGAGGGAGTTCGAGACCACAAATTCTCAAGTCTCCATGGGAAGGAGACACTATTTTCAATGTGGAAACATTGAAAGATCTATATCATAACATTAGCGATCAGAGGAAGCTCGTGCTGAAAGAAAATCTTCAGAAAATCAAGTGTGAAAATGGTGACACGATCTCTACATATCTGAACAAGATCACCACCTACAGGGATGAGCTTGGAAGTATAGGGATCATGACAACCGATGATGACATGGTGAGTTTTTCTCCCCTTGGTCTTCCTAAGAGCTAGCATAGCTACCAAGACTCGGTAAATGGAAGAGAGAAACTACCATATTGGGAATGACTTTGGTTGGATCTGATGTAGGAGGAAATAAGAAGAAGAACCAGAGATGGTTCTTCATCCAAGGAGGATGAAGAAAAATGTGCCTTAGTGAGTAAGGAAAAGAAAGGGAAGGAGAAGGATTCTCATCCCAAATTTAGCTCTTCCCATGGTGGGAAGACGTTTGACAAATCAAAAGTGTGATGCTTTCATTATCATGAGGTGGGCCATTTTGCAACAAATTATCCATTGAAGAAATCCAAGATGGGATCCAAGGAAGGATCTAAAGGTGAGGCATTGGCCTCACAGTTCGAGTTGGATTTCACCCTCTTCGTATGCATGGTTTCATCCATGGTGGGATGTGGTTGGTTTCTTGATAGTGGAGCTACATTCCACATAACCAATGATAAGATTTTGTTCAGTACCTTGGAGGAGAAAGATCTCTAGATACTCATAGTGATGGGTAATAATGAAAAGTATAGTGTCTTAGGAGTAGGCACACTTGTTTTTTAGAGGGATCATGGAGCTCGCATTACCTCGAAAAATGTGAATTATGTGTCAGGATTGAAGAAAAATTTGGTATCGATCGCAATGCTGGAAGACAAAGGCTATGATGTAGTCTTCAATAAGTGAAAGGTTTTCCTTAGACACATCACCATGAGACAGGTGAAGCAGATCAGTTCACGAGTCAAGAACTTGTATGCTTGTGAGGTTCAAGGTGTATGATCCAGGGATCTTTTTCTTATAGATGTATTAAAAGAATCACATGTGAAAATTGCAGCTTAACCACAAAATTTTAATGTGCACATGAAAGAAGAAGAAGAAACACATAAGGCATGAAAAGAAGAGAATACCATCATTAGTTACATAAAAGGAGTCTTATACCTCCCTTCTAGAAAATGTTTGAGAAATAGAGAACTCAAATGGAGAAATGGTAACAGATGATGGTATTCTCTTCTTGTCATGCCATTTAATGAATGAAGGCCTCCCCATTGATCAAGCAGGGCCCGGAGACGTAGTCCAAGTTAGACAAATTTTGTTATCAAGTCTTGTTGTCTTCTTTTCATGCCTTATGTGTTTCTTCTTCATCTTTCATGTGCACATTAAATTTCTATGATTAAGCTACAATTTTCACATGTGATTCTTTTAATACATTTATAAGAAAAAGATCCATGGATCAATGCATGCAAAGCCTTCAAGAGCAAGGCAACTGATGGAGACTTGGTGGCTGAGAGGGAGAGTACATTACCTCTCAACATGCAGCACCAGAAGAAGTCTCAGACAATTATGGGGGAGCTACAATCGGTGAAGCAACTTCAAGAGGTTGTGGAGTGGCCACAACTGGAGAAGCCAAGAGGAGACCAAGTGGAGGCATCCACTCATGTAGAGACCTCCAATATGGGCGAATTTATAGCCAAGTGGGCAGAGGGATCACATGCATCCATACCTCTAGGTCGTAGGTGGGGCGATGTGGAGTGACACTCCCAAGAAGGCAGGAATAGGGGTAGGATTATTGAGGTACCCAACCTCTTTGATTAGACCTTGCTACGGGAGCCTCGACGAGGAGTAGTAGGACTGGCTAAGTGGGTAGAGGCAGATCTGGATGGAGTGGAAGAGACAGCTACAATGCATGAATCCCAAGACAGTGCAGAGCTAACAGGCTGCAATAATGTGAGAGACACAGGAGTGTTGCACTAGTGCAGGATGGCACAGAGAGGTGTGCAACGGCGCGAGATGCATGGAGTGTTGCAGTAGCTCAGAGGTCACAGAGGGAGAACTTGTCAGTGGCAGACGGAGCTTCAACATCAAAGGGTGTTTCTAGCCCAATAGGGAGGTCAGTTGGGATATTTTTGTTTCTAGAGTTGCTGGAGCAACAACACTTGGGAGAAGTGTTGAATGCTGAACATTCCAAAGGTTCAGGATTGGGTTCGAGATGAATGCCTTTCTTGTTGTGAGGGATGTTGAAAATGACAACAAGAAATGCTAAAAATAGAAATTTTATAAATAACATTTCAGGTACTAGTGTTGAACATAGCAACAAGGAATGAAAAATGGAAATGCTAAAAATAGAATTGCTATAAATATTATTTCGAGATAGATTCCAATTTTAGTTAGTCCTTGAACTAAAATTGAGAAGTAAAATTCGAATTTGATCTTAGCAGATGTTTGTAGAGTAATTAATTAATTCATATTTAGTTAATTAATTGGAGAAAATCAAACATGAAGTCAATGTGAAGACATGCAACAGTTATCCTTTTGATTGAGGAAGTTATCCCTTGATTAAAGGATATTAGGATGAGTTGTACATTGATTTATAATTAGTTAGCTCAATTAATTGAGTTAAGTCCAGTTAGATTAGTTCCAATAGTTTGTGGAATTGATTGTGAGTTCAGTTAATCAGTGCATGCATGCAACTAGTGTACTTCAAATAACTGAATATTCTCCCATAAATAACTCATGCATGTCAGTTTAGTCAGAGACCCAGTTGAGATCAGAGGAAGGGATAGTGTACTATCAGTTGGAGGATTTTTCCTATATAGGAAACTCATCCATGCAGAATGAATTATCTCCTTCAGGATTACGCAATAACTTCTAAGTTTAGTGGGCAGTGTGAGAGGCAAGTTCACATAGGTGGCAGCATTGGACCCTAGGAGAAATTGCACAAGGAAATAGGAGGCCTGGAAGGTAGAGGAGAAGGTTTTTGAGAAGCCTTTGACTATCTATGAGCAGCAAAGGGATTGTACTGGGAGAAGGATAGCTTGTGAGCTAAATCTTTGTGTAATCTAGACATTTTCCACTTACATGATAATACAGAGATCGGGGTTATTGGCTGAGGCTTTCACCGGAGTATTCTTTTGTTTTCATGTGTGATTGCTTTCTCATTGTTAGTTATATGTGTTCTATTTGATATTGCTAAAAATCGATTAAGCTTCCTCAAGTTTGTTGTAGAAGTAGATCTTGTATTTTGATTTAGTATATTGCATAATCTGTTGATCTACAGTGGGAAATTATACAATGGGTTCCTGCAGTCCTTATGGCTTAGATCTACCTTGACACACCTTTAACCGTTTTGAACATATAATTACTATAAAACCATTTATACAACTTCCAGATCTTTGCGAAGGTTCATAATTGTATATAACATGAATAAATACTACATATCTACCATTTTCCTACAGCAAATAAACATTACTTCATGTAAATAATAATACAGAGCGAAGATACATAAAGTTGCATAAGTAATAAATAAGGCACATACGGACCAGAATTGGCTCAAAATTGTCTTTATTAAGTATATTCAATTCAGTACATACCTATTTTCTCTAGGCACTCAGTTGTAGGGGCTCGCGCACTCAGCTTACAGACTTACCAAGGTCTTCTCTCACTCAGCTACATGAGCCTTCCCCTTTTGTGTAAGTACATGAAACATACCTTTCATGCCTTAGAACCTTGCCCTTATAATGATTCTTCACAAATTTTCCTTCCTAGACTCGCTATGACTAATCTATATATATCATTTTCTTTACAATAACATTGTAGGATTTCTGCTTCTTTCTAGGCCCGAAAGTTGTCTCCTTTGTTTGCTTCTGTAGTTTAAAGGGAGTGCTCTGCTCGTTGGCCCCACTTCCTTTAACATTAGTCTCCCCTTTGTTGTCAAAATTCTAAGAAGTAGACTCATCAACATCGATAGTGGTCTCCTTAGCCACCCAGTCTTTCTCAGAAACTTCTTAGCAACAACTTCCTTCTTCTGTCGCACAACTTTCTCTTGAGCTGCAGTCTGCTCAACCTCGTTTTTCTTCTGCGTTGCTATGGCTTGCACAAAGGAAATTTCTCTGGCCCTTCTCATACCCATACTGATATGTGATGGTTGTAGCCACTCTCCCGGCCATTTCCCCACACTCTCTTCTACATCTGCCTCAGTCAACAGGTACAAAAACTTGTACCACTTCTTCCTCAGATCCTTCCTTGCACGGATGGACACATTGTAAAAATCTGCTTTGATTTTGTATAAGCTTCCAACTAATCAAAGAGGGTCAGCGATAGCTTCAACCTCTTGATGATTACAATGTAGAGATTCATTTCGACTAATACCCAGAACATCATTGTTTGCATGACCCTCACATGGTCCTTTGTCACCCATAGCGAAGTGAACTTTGCATCTTCTGGTAATTCAGCATCCTATGGAGGGAATTTACTGTCTTATAGAAACCTCCATGCAACTAGGGAAATCAATAATAGTAGCCAGGCATAATGGAATGCCTTGCCATCATCCTTTGCTTCACGAAAATTGAGCAAAAATTCTTTACAAAGGTATTGCACCCAATTTTATTGCACTCCCTTAGGACATTGGGCTGCAAGCCAAATTATTGGGGTTGGAACCTCATCCATGCAACACTTCTTCATTACCTTACAAGCCAAGACCTATGTGGAAAACTGCGCTTCTTTGTCTATGATAGAGCATATGGAATATCTTTGTGACTTTTTTACTAAGACAAACTCGCTCTTCATTTTTTCTGCAAGTTTATTTCCTTGGTCTTTCCTCCAAGCTATTTGGTTGGATCCACCCCTTGGTATGACAACATTTTAATGTGTTCTCCCAACTAGACACACCCATCATGAACTAACATAAGGAATTGTTGCACGCAGATTGTGTTGATGGTTTCCCTGCTAAAATGCGACACGTATAACATTTTTAGCAATCTTTCTTTTTCAACTCCAACAACCCATTTCATTAGCTTGAGGCACATTACTCTAGTCTCCTCATAGTATATCTTCACCAAACACTTATTCAACGCTAGTTGGGGGAATTCCCCATTATCCACCAGATCCTAATCTTCCATTATTATCATAGGAATGCGTCTTAAGATTACACCTTCAAACTCTACATTCTCTAGTAGCAGTGGTGTAGAAACCATAAACTTTCCTGTATCTGGATCTTCACAACCTTCACTTTTCCTTGTCGTGGTGGGATATACTTTGGGAGCCAAGTCATATGCTCACCCTCTTTAGCTTCCATCTCCTCAATTCCTCCACAAAGCTCTTCTTCATCAAGATCCAAGGCTTCATGTTGTTGCTTGGACTTATCCATTTTCCCTTTTTGGCGGATCTCTTAGGGGTTTTTCCTTGGTGATTGGTGCACTAGAACTTGTTTCATTTTGTTCTGTTTCTTCTCGGAAACACATGAATTAGTCCTAGGAAACCTTGGCACCGTAGCTACAAAGGGCATTGCTTCCATTGCTTGTGCAACTTCAGAGGAAGTGGCTTCATAATTGGTGGCTTTTATAGGGTTGGTGGCTGCTATTCTCTCCAAGAAAGCCTCACAGAATGCTTTGCGCATGTTATCTAACCCTGGATGTAAGAAAATATATTCCCAATCAAATTGGTTTATAAACTAAAAGCACAAAAATTCACAAGTGATTTTGAGAGAGAAAAGTGTTCTAATGCAGGGAAACATGCCACATTTATGGATGATTTCAAATTCAAATCCAACTGTTCCTTCCAAATTTCTGTCATAAATGCATCTTTGGCGGTAGATTTCCAAAGGTTTGAGCCATAAATGTAGCCAAATTTCTCCTTCTAATGGGAATTTCGCCATCCAATCAACCACAATGCATCCAACAACTATTTTGCGACCATGTTTCATGGTCCTAACCTCCATGGTACAACCCTCTTGGTGCAGCTCCTCCTAGCGCACTTCTTGATTCTATCGCACAGTCGCCTTACTTCGTTTTTCCACTTCTTGGGAAGAGTAGTCTATAGTCCCATACTTCCTTGCAACTACCAGGAGTAATAACACTACCCTGCCATCATGTAGTCATTGAGAAGGACTGGGATCCCCTATGTGAAACTTCAATCGAGTTCCATTAACTTTACCTCAAAATAATTCCCCATTTAGCTTCGTGAGCTGAACTGCACCACCATCTGTAACTTTATTGACTACATAGCATCCCAGCCAATGCATTTGAAACTTCCCAAGGAACTTCTTGAATTTTCTATCATAAAGTAGGACCCAATCGTTCACCTGAAAGGTGCGTACCTTAATATGTCAATCATGACAAGCCTTCTCAGTGCTCCTTTTACACTTGTTGGTGAAATCTTGCTAACAACCGGTCTTATTAATGTTCTAGCAACTGCATGAGGCACTCCTCCATAGTCTCATGATCTGCCATATTATTCAATGTTTCACTCTATAGACTCGACACAATATATTCCATGGGAATCATAGCCTCTATCCCATATACTAACTTGAATAAAGTTTGGCCTTCCAACTTTTTACAAGTTATCCTTCTTTAGTAATTTCTCCATTGATGCAGTTATCTACGCATAAGATTTGATAAACTTTCTATAGTGGCTGGTGTGGCCTAGCGTTGTTTGTAGCTGCTTTACATTCTCTGGAGCTTCTAAATTAACAATAACAACTATCTTTGGTGGGTCTACCATTAATCCATGTTTACACACCACATTCCCTAGCAGGATTCCATAAGGCACACAAAAGATACATTTCTTTGAGTTCAAGGAAATCTAGTATCTGTGATAATTATCCAACATAAGGCGCAGACTGGGAACATGGTGCTCTACTAATCCAAACAGCGTCTAGTCATCAAAATACACTTCTAAGAATTTATGGATAAACTCCTTAAAAGTGGTAATTACAACACTTGAGAATATCGTGGGTGCATTTTTCAATATGAATGGTTGTTACAGGTCTATTTGGGCACATCACCCCTGACTATTCGATTAGTACGATTAGGGCTCATCAAACCCTAATTCAATTATTACATGCCCTATACAAGTCATCAAATTGAACGGTTCCATCCATGAAAGTTTCCTAGTTTGATACACTACTGAAATGCCTCCTTGGGACACCAGAGCAACCTTGGTCAAGGGTAATTGCACTGCAAAGTAGGTAGGCCCATTCAAACCTATGCTGCAGTGCACTTAGGCCCACTTTGACCTGCGTTGGGTGAGAATGATCGAAATTATCATAGGATTTTGGGAATATTCTTGGATTCTAGAGAATTTTAGAAGGATTCCCATCTCTTATCCCATCCTATGAGGTCGACTTTGGATAGGCCATGATCAATTACCCCTTTATCCTCTCATCCCTTTCTCCATGGAAACTATCTCTAGTTTTGGAAAACCATTCAATGCACAATTTATGACATAACCACTTGCATTTCCCTATAAATTGACCACTCATCATAGTGATCAGGGGGCTGGAATTTGAAGATTGTAGAGAAATATTGTTGGTTTGAGATTTGAATTATGTCAAGTAATGTTATGCTACTGGATTGATGTTCTTTTGGTCTGATGAGGGTTTTGGCTGATGTTGGATGAGTGACACAGGATCCAACTACATTTGGTGTAACTCCTCCTTCTACATCAATAAATTTGTTTGCTATTTTTCCCATATTCTTGTTCATATCTATGATGCATAAATTTTTCAATGTTGTCAATTCTATTTGTTTATAGTAGATAGATCGTATGCTTTGATTGTTGTCGTCTTATGTTTTTGATTGGCAGGTACTGATTAAGCACATTTAGTTCAAGTAGAAGCGATGAGATCAATTCAAAGGGGATCGAAGGAAGCGGAAGATCTTAAGTAAGTTCCTTCATCTCATCTACCTACTGTAGGAAAAGGTTAAACCACTTTCTTTCTGTTGTTTTAAGTGTAACTACGCACTTAGTGAAAATGTACTTATTTATAGATACAAATTCCATATAAAAAATTAGCAGCCATACTGGGGAACGACTGTCACTCCTGGTAGTCTACCCTTATCATATTACATCCTAGTAGACTTTGCTTGACTTCATTGATCTATTTTCAGTCATTTTGAAGTGGTTTTTGGTCAAAAAGTGTGCTTGAATGTCTCCTGATTGGAATCTTTGGCACCAGTGCAATGCTGGTACTGACACAGCGCGTTGTAGAGAAGCCTTAGCTTAGAGACAGTGCACTACAATGCACTATCTCCCACTCAGGGCTACGCTGATCCCTGTAAAACTAGAAAACCCATCTTTGGCTTGGTTTTTTCCAAATTTGCTTCTGATGTTGTTTGCTAAAAGATTAATGTTTTCTATGGTTCTGAAATCAATTTGCATTTATTCTCCTAGCCTTGCTTTGGCCTTGATTTTTTAGTGTTTCTTAAGTGATTTCTTTATCATTGTCAAAGTTAGCTTGCATCGATTAGTGTTTTCTGGAAAGTAAGTGGCGGAGAGTGTTCATTTCTTTGAAAAAGGAACTATCTTAAAGTCTCTGTTTCTTACGAAAAGTATTAATTGATCATTTGTGAATTTAGTTTCCTTTTGTTCATCTAAACATTAAAGGAATGAAAAGAAAAACATGCATTACACATTTAGAAGTTTGTCTGTGCTTGTAGGAATAGTATAGGGAAAGTTTCATTAGATGTGCTCTATGCTCTTTGTTTAAAGATTTTGATTGCTCTATCCCTTTTAGTTACAGTTTTCATTGTTCAAATCAAATGAAAAGAGTGTTTCACATTTTAATTGCATTCTAGGAGTTTCGGAAACATCACGTGGTGAACCTAAAAGGAAAACTTTTAAACGAGATCAACTAAAATTTATCTCAATTAACCTAATGGAGCATTATAACTTAATGCATAACATTTAGAGGTTTAGGCTAGAGATGTGTTTCGACGTCATTAAACATAGCAGTTGTCATTAGTTGTCTGTGATACATTCTGAGTGTGATTCCCCATTCCATGTACGTAAGTATATCATAGCTTGTCCACGTACTTTTGGGTATATACGGGGTGCTATAATAAAAAAAGTATAAAGGAATGCTCTCACTATGCGTTTTTGCATTAGATAGTGCTAACATCGATTGGGCCTCCATGTACTTTTGGGTATATATGGGACGACTACATTAGGTTTCTATCCATCCATAGGTAACCGAGTCAGTCGCCTTCTACATTGTGATACACCAAACACAGTATTCGGGGAGATTTCCTGCATGTACATTAAGTCCTTGGTTTACTGAGGCAGTATATTGCAGTTTGTAGTTGCTTGGTAATTCTTTTACTTAGATTACCCTCTTTTTGTTTTTTTTTTTTTTTGTAATAAAATCAATCAGCGATCATGGAGGAAAATCAACCTTTACCCCATCGTTCATGGAGGACAGCAAGTAAACCACCTTTACCCCCTAAAGCTACATGTAGTCGGCAAAAGTGGTCTCATTTAATTGAGTCCAATACATCACAAAATTTTGGTTCTTCATCTGAATTACCAGAGTTACCTATTTAGGTAATTACTATGATCCCAGTTACTCCTACAATTACTAGTTTATCTGCTACTGAAGTGGAACCTTCACAATTACCTGAGGACACTAGAGGTAAACCTAGTGCAATGGTAACTGAAGTTCTCCAACAAGAAGTTCATCCTCAACCCAATTTTGTTCAACAAGAAATTACTTCTGAACATGAATCTGTTCAACTAGAAGTTGATCCTAAACCTCTCATAGTTCAACTAGAAGTTATTTCTGAACAAGAAGTTGTTCAAGAAACTCATCATGAACGCGTTGTTCTTTTACCAGAACACTTTGATCTGAAAGTTGAACAACAAGAATTTGTTACCATACTGGAAGACAATCAACTGGTTTATCCTCAGACATCTATAACTGTTGAGACTTCTCCTTTACTGCAGAGTCAAACACTGGAAATTTATTATGGACCTGACGTTGAAATCATTTCACCCAGTTTGATTTCTATTGAAGAGGAATCTAAATAAGAAACTTCACCCAAAACTCTAACTCGTTTTGAACCTAGGATTTATTTTTATCCTTCTTATCTTCAGTTAACTGGTCATTTTGATCCTGTTTACTTTCAGACTCCCGTAAATTCATTAGGACATTTATTGGGTCATTTTACTATGGCTAAAACAACATCCTAGACTGTATCATCTTTTACAACTGCAACAACATCTATTGTTGCTACTTCTTTGATGTTTACCACAACACCTGAGTCACATATGTATGGTGTTCCATCCATCCCACCGGGTTACCAACCGTTATCTAGAACTCATTCTGGTGTTGTTTCTAGTCCTTGGTCTTCACCCATGTCATCCATAGGAATTTTACCTGGTTCTTCACTTACGGATACTTAACAGTTTGATCCATCAAGTAAATATCGAGTTGGTCCATCTAGTTACCATCCAATGTATCCACTTTACATTGGATTACCTCCATATGGAGAACAATGTTCCCAATCTTCTTATCCTCCATTCTCTGGGGGGAAATCATATGGCAGTATACCATCATCTTTAGGTCCAACATATTCTGGAATGGTTGTTTGTTAGTGGCAGCCTACAATGCCCATTCAACCAAGGCTTTTATATCCATCACAACCAATGCAATCTATTTCATGCATACCTACTACACCCGTTGTTAGCACTTCACCACAGTCACAAGCTCAGTTAACTGTATCTCAACCTTTGCAAGTTGGTCCTTCAACCTCTGACCATCAAGTTTTAGGACTACAGACCCAGTCTTCTCAAGCCATTTTACAACAAGCATTTGTGTTTGGAATCCAACAATCTTATACCAGTTTACCATTAATTGGGATGATACAGACTTATACTGCTCTAATTTATTCACAACCTTTTCAAACTTACATTGGTGGGAAACAATCGTTACATCGACAACTGTGGCAGCCACAATATCAGCAACAATTCCAATAGTACCAAACTTATCCTAGACTTAGTGAACTAGCCTATGCTAGGTTTGGTCAACAACAAGTTTACCTAGGTCCTGGTCAAGCCTATGTTGGGTTTGGACAACATCAAATTTATCTTGGTGCCCAAAAACTACCTTATACCAGATTTGATCAACAAACCTACCCCTATCAAGGTTACCAACCAATAGATTCCTTATGCTGGTATGCAAAGGCCTACTGCTTAGGAATTTCCATCTTACCCTAGTTATGCTCAACCTGACCTAAACTGACAGTTGCCTTTTGTCGTGAGACTTGAATTACTGGATTTAAATCAACTTACCAATGATCCCATTCTTTATGCACCTTGGTGGCCTGTGATTCAACACAAATTGCCTTTTTATATTCCTAAGTTCAATGGAAACCGTGGAGAAGATCCGTCCAACCATGTCATGAATTTTAATTTATGGTGTTCATCCCACTCCCTAAATGATAACTCAGTTAGACTACATCTTTTCCAGTGAAAACTGACTGGTCCAGCTGCAAAGTGGTGTATTGAATTACCACGAACATCATTTGACAACTTCACATCCTTAGCCACTACATTTCTAACCCACTTCCAGTTATGCATCAGATATGAAACTAGAATGGAATTGTTGAGCAACTTTAAACAAACCACTGCTACTCACATTTCTGATCATATTCTTGAGTGGTGTTGTCATCGTCAAATTGTCAAAACTTTTGTTCCTGATCAACTTTTAGCTGAGTGGTTTATCAAATCCTTGTTTCTATCTATCACCAAGGATGTGGCTAAAGGAGGAGTTGTTACTAAAGAGGAAGTAATTGCCCATGCCCAATACTTAGACTTGCTTTACACCTAGTCTGGCATGCTTTATGATATGATTCCAGATGCACCCATACAAGCTTTTACTTTTCCACCACCTCCATCTAGTAAGGAATCTCATGCCAGTGACCGTGTGATAGGTTCTTCTAGCACACAAACAACAAGTAGACCATCTAGTCAAACACTTTCTATTTGAAATCAAACTTCCAATGCACATGATAATAAACTTGCTTCCAAAATAAATGTTGTGTCATCTGACAAAGGTAAAAATGGAAATAAACCTGGAAATAAGATAAAGGGGAAAACCAAAAAGAAACAAAATCCTTCCCCTCAAGAGAAATCATCTAATTCCTCTTCTCCAGCTAGGAAACCTCATTACCCATGTTTAATTTGTAATGAGGAGCACCTTACGCAAGACTGTCCTCACCACTCTAAAGTCTCAAAACTTATTAAGACTTCTAATACGTCTGCTGTGTTAATGGACCCTTTTCCAAACCTAGAGACTCATTTGGTTGCTACAAATCATGTTTCCACTTCACAAGTGCTTATGCTATCTACCACTAATCCTAAGACTGATTTTTTGGTGACTACACGAAGCGAAGATTATGGTAATCCACCATTGTCGTCGAATAACTAGGCTACAGATCAACCCAATGCTTCGTCTTTGACATCATTTGATTCCATTGCACCACCCGTTGCTCCACAGTTAACAATAAAACTACCTAAGGGAGTTGTGCATAAATTTACATTCAACCCTCAAGTTTGATCAATGCAAAATTATAACATAGTAGAAGATTTGGCTCAGTCACCTTCTGCTATGTTGACGCTTGAGGTGCTTCAAAATTGTCCTTCCAAAAGGTAGGCTTTATTGTCAGCAATTGGTGGAATTGATCCAACAGATTCCAATCTTGTGGTTTTCATCCATGCGGTTTATACGCTACAATTACCAACACAGTTATCATTCTTGATCCAAGTAAAAGCTTTGAATAAACCCGTTCATCAAACCATTATTGATGAGGGTGCATCTACCTGTATCATGTTAATGAATTTCTAGAAAACACTTGGCTCACAACCTTTGTCACGATCACATACAACGTTAAAAGATTTTGATGGTAGCACTTATACACCTTGTCAAATTTTAAGTAACCTACAGATAGAACTAGGGGGAAAAACTGTAACTGTTGAAGTTGAGGTCGTTGACAGACCCCTTGACTACACATTTTACTTGGAAGACCATGAGTTTATGCTATGGCTACTATGGTTTCAACATGTTTTCGTATGATTGCTTTCCCTCATAAAGGTGGAATCACGATAATTGATCAACTCGCCTTCTTCACCTCTAGTTCACAAGCAACTAGAAGTGTTCCATTCATGGACCTCCGCTATCCCTTCAAATTGTTGGAGTAGGTCTCTTCAAAGATTCTTCCCTAAATGGGTGCCTTTTTACTACTGTCATCATCAAAAATGGTGAAAGTTCCAAAATTTGAGACCTGTAACATGATATATTCAACTTCATCTTATTCATGTAAGATTTCAAATGATTATGAAGTTGATATGCATAATGAAACCATGCTGCTAAGCCCTATTAAGCTTGCATAGAAATCAATATTTTTGGCTTGCAAAACAAATCCAAATCCATAATCACCAATTGTATGGGTTGATCATTCATTAGAATATGGTACTTCCTTTGATCCTTTTTCACGTACATTTTCTACTGATGAAGGAATCATCCAATCAATGATGATAGAAGAAGAAGATTATCATCATCGATCCCATCTTCCAGATCACATAGAATAAATTTTGAATAAACTAAATTACCCTTCAATCGTTGATTTCCTTTCAAATTTTGTATTTGTAAATACAATAAATTCCAAATGAAACTTATCAAATATAGAAGAAACCATTTCTATTGATATTTCAACCAAATCTAGAATTGTAGAAAATGTCCATGTCGGAAAATCTTGTTCTCCATTGGAACTTGAAATTTACTGTGCTCGCTTTCATGAATTCTGATATATACTTTCTTGTTCATATTAGGAAATGCCAGGTATTGATTCTAGTATAGTTGAACACAATATTAAAATGTATCCTAATGTCAAACTGATATGAAAGCACCTCCTTCATGTTCATTCGAAGAAGGCAGCTGCCATAAAAGTAGAAATTGAAAAAATTTTGCATGTTGGTTTCATATATCCTGTTCCTCTTACCGATTGGGTTTCCAATATTGTTCCTGTCATGAAAAAACATGGAAGAATATGAGTGTGTGTTGATTATAGTGATGTTAATCATGCTTGTCCAAAAGACAACTATTCCACTCCCTTTATCGACTATATAATTGATGACTATGCCAGATGTGAAATATTTTCATTTATGGATGGTGTTTCTGGCTATAATCAGATCAATATCCGCCTAGAAGACCAGTATTAAACTACCTTTATTTGTCCTTGGGGCATGCTTGCATATAGAAAACTCCCTTTTGGTTTGAACAACATTGGGGAAACTTTTCAGAGGGCAATCAATTATGCCTTCCATGACTTTAAACACATTGTTCAACCCTATCTAGATGATTTACCTACTCATTCATGGAAACAGACTGATCACCTACAACATTTGAGAGCCATCCTTTTACTATGCTGACACTACAAAATTGGAATTAATCTAGATAAATGTGTGTTTTGTGTTGGTTTTGGTTGTTTTCTTTTTTTCATGGTGTCTAAAGAAGGAATTAGACTCAACCCCTTGAAGGTTAAGGCAATTATTGAACTACCTCCACCTTCGAATTTATTTCAGTTACTGACACTCCAAGGGAAGGCTAAATTTCTAAGGAGATTCATTCTAAACTATGCTGAAATGGCTAACAAATTTACTCATCTTTTGAAAAAGGGAATTCCCTTCCATTGGGACTAGGTTGCACAAGCTTCCTTTGATGCTCTCAAAGATACCCTGATTTGAGCATCATTAATATATTCCCCTAATTATCAAAATGACTATTTCCTGTATCTTTCCACTCCATATAGAACCATCGCTATGTTTTTAGTCCAAGAAGAACATGGGATTGAACATCTTATCTATTATTCGAGTCGCAATCTGAAAGACATGGAAGTTAAGTATTCTTACGTTGAAAAAATAGCTTTGGCTATTTTTCAAGTTATACAAATATTTCACCACTATATCCTACTCCGAAAGACCACTGTCATTTCGGATTGCAACCTTATGACATACATCTTGTCATGTTAATTGCTAGGGGGAAAATATTCGAAATGGACCATCATTTTGTAGGAATTTGATTTGGAATTCATAAAATCCAAGTCAAATAAATCTCTAGTTTATGCCAAACTTCTTTGCAACCTTCCCTCTACCGCCATCGACTCATCATCTGATGCTTGGTATGGAGATATACTGATCTATCTCCAAACTCAAACTTTCTGGCTCGATACCTCTCACTCGCAACAACAGCGTATTCAATATTAAGCGAAATATTATCTTATCGTTGGTGATAGCCTTTACCATCGCGGTATCAACATGATTTTACGAAGGTGCCTCACACATGAGGAAGCCAAGAAAGTTTTGAATGATTACCATTCTAGTGCTTTTGGTGTACATTTATCTAGTTATGCTGCCACACAGAAGATTCCCTATGTTGGTTACTTCTGGCCTACCATATTTAATGATTGCATTATTGTTGTCAAAAATTGTCACGCATGCCAAATTTTTGACGCTAAAGCTTGATTACCACCTGCACCTCTGCATCCTGTCGTCGCTATCGGACCATTTGCAAAATGGGGCATTGATTTGATGACATGTAACCCTCACTCAGCCAGGGGGCATGGTTATATTTTTGTTGTCATGGATTATTTTACAAAATGGGTTGAGGTGATGCCTACATTAAACAATAGTTGTAAGATGGCTGCACATTTTTTCTTCAGCCACATGGTCGCATGGTTTGGTGTACAACAAGCTATACTTACAAATCATGGTTCACATTTTCGCAACCACATGATGACTTAATTAACTGCTAAGTTAGGACTTCTAAATGATAGTTCTACTCATTATCCAGATGCTAATGGACAAGTTGAAGCCATCAACAAAATCCTTAAGCAAATGCTTTAATGAATGATAGGAGTTCACGTACGAAACTGGCATTTGATCCTATACTCAGCTTTGCGGGCTTACTGAACCTCGGTAAGAAATGCAACTGGATTCACACCTTTCCAATTAGTGTCTAGTCTGGAGGAAATCTTGCCAATACAATGTGAAATTTCATCAATAAAACTCGCAACTGACTTGTTACTTGACACTTCTGATGAGGAAGCACATTTCTTAGTACTCATCCATCTAGATGAAACATGTTGTGAAGCCGCATTATCCAAAAAATCACATAAGAAATGGAATAAGGCACATTATGATTGTAATGTCAAGTCTCGCATATTCTCAGAAGGAGACCTGCTCTTTCTTTATGATTAGGAAGCTGATAAATTAGGAGCAGGAAAATTTGAACCATTATTGATGGGCCCCTATATTTTCAAGCGTGTTTTGGTGAAAGGCGCTTATGAGTTGGTTGATTATGATGGAATTCCAATGTCACAACGCCAAAATAGGTTGTATCTAAAACATTACTATGCTTGATTATGCATAGTAAAAACACTGTATATATGCTTTGATTGTGTGTGTGTGTCACAGTGTGAGTTTTAGAGTTTTTATGTGGTTAGGTAATTCGGTTTGGATTTGTTGCAGATGTTGGAATATTTGGAACCATTTGTTGGTTATGCCGATGGTGCTAGTCATAGTATGTAGAACCTATCTTCTGCAACATGGGCCATATTCGCTCCATGTGGTGAGATAGTGAGTTTTCAAGGGATTTGTATCAGTTGTTCTATGAATAATATAGTTAAGTATAACACATTGATATAACTCCTCTTTGATTCCATTTCGCTTGGCATTCACCAAATCATCATTAGGTGGACTCACAACTTGTTGTATTGCAACTTACAAATGTTTATACCATTCGAAATCCAACCATTTATCATATGTTAGAGTTCATCTCTTCGAAAGACATTTTGATTACATTCAATATCAACACATTTCCAGGAACTTTAATACATTGACTGATTCTTTAGAAAACTATGTGTTAAACAGAGATTTACGACACATGTAAAAAGAAAATTTTCAATTCACATCAACAGTTGAATAGGATTACACATAACCATATAAAATAAATGAAAGTAAAATAGAGAAATGTTTAAAATTTTTACAAAATTTGTGTCCAAGACATATTGGTCATCTAACCTGAAAACTCAAAATGCATAAAGAAAATCATCCCAAGTAGATCTAATTATCCTCATGATAACAAGTCACTACCTGAGCTGTCATGCGTAATAGCATCATCTAATGGATAGGTACACCAATAGTATGGCATTGTAGTCTCATCGGTAATTACTCGATCTAGATATCTAGTGCACCAAGGGTTAACCCCTCTATACGATCCTGCAACTCTACCATTGTCTTGGTCAGATCCAAATCCTAGAGAATTGCTCTTCCCACATTTCTGTGCGTTGGTTCACCTGCCTCCTATTGATGACCCATTAGTCGAATAGTGCCAACATTTATATGCATGAGAGCATTTTTAGTTTAGTCTTGGAAACATCAAAAAACACAAAAACATGTAAAAAAATAGAAAATCAAAACATACCGTAAAAACAGTTTAACTATAGCACCCCTTGAGCACCCACTGCTAATATCAAATCTAGATTTCCATGAAAATCCATTCCTGCATATGGATGATGCTCAATGACAATGTGTTGTCAATGGAGCCAACTAAAGAATGCAGGAGGAAATGAGATTGATGACTGACCAACATATTTAGCCATCAACGCAACCCATCTCTGCATCCGTGGATCTTTGGGACCGGTTAAACTTAGTGACACATGCTGAGGTTGCATTAATGGAATTCTCTCCAAAGTAAAGGAAATCAAGATCGAACCATAGCTAAAAAAGTTAGCCTTACTGCTCTTTACTTTGGTCAGCTACTCTTTCATTGAAGAGAGAACTACCTCACACTAGTTGAATATAGTTGGCTCAAGACACTCGAGCGCATACTTCATGTATGATCTATTTTCCAGACGAACTTTTTCACTAATCGTCAACTTTGTGATAGTGAAGAGGATTGTTCACAAGGGAAAATCACAAACATCCCTGATTTTTGTCTTCCCATCTTTGCTAGGATGTGTACCTGGTCGACAGAATTGTCGAATGTATTCCCTCACTGATCCACCCCCATGGGCAAAACCTAAAAGAGAAATGGGGGCACCACGTCTCAACAATCCTATAAGGAAGTAAATATCATCGATCAATATAGGGAACACTTTTCCCCCATGTGAAAACTATGTTCTAGTAGATCCCATGAATGAACCAAGAACTGCAATAGTTCTAACTGTTTCCTCATCCAGGATATCCTAAAATATTTGAGAAACCCACAATATTTAAGGGCCTCAATGGTACCAGGATCATTTAGGGCAACCATATCCTATTCTTCATGTTCTCTTTCATGCCAAGTAATAGCCATTCTGATTATATCAAAGTCTAAAATCAAACCATAGGCTTAGTTAGGATCCATTTCATGCAAAAAACTGAGGAGATTTTGGGCAAAACTAATGAAACAAATTTCTAAACTATGCATAGTGCAGCCCTCATCTTGATATAGTGTGTTGCAGAACAGGTACCCTTCTGCTTGACTGCACTGCAACGCAATTTTTGATGCATTGGGCTGTGTTGATCCCAAGGCAGGGTATATTTTCCCTAAGGACCCAAAAACCCTAAAAAAATTGTCTGAAATTGAAAAAGAATGGCCTTAAATGAAAGATAAAAGGTAGATCTCCTACTTGATCCTGATGGAATAAAGAATGATCCACAAAATCTCCCGCAATCTGCTACTGAAGTTCGAGGTAAAAAATGGTTCAGAGCACAAAAAATGAATGGTAAATATCAAATGGTAAAAATGACTTGGTAAATTCTTTTTTTATGATTATTTCATGTTCATTAAATGAACAAACTATAGTTTTTACCTATTTTTACTAGTGAAATAGGTATGTTTAATCCGTTTGGTGGTTCTTTGAGAAGGTTTACCGCTGACATAGTGAATTTGACGTGCATGATCGTGAAATGTACTTTTGACCACAGAGCATACTTTTATCTCTTTTTAAGGCTCTGTTAAACATCGAAAAAGGAACCCCCTTAGAGTCCTCTTTAAGCTCTTTTCAAACTCTCAAAATATGAAAATATTATTGAAAGCTTGTCCTTTTCAGCTCGTAAATAGATTGGAAATGAGATTTACTCATTATAAGTTTAAAGCTTTTCCATACTGAGATAGATTACTTATAGAAAAGGAATATGTTGATCGAACATGGTCAATAGGTTCTCTCTTGTATTATTTTACACTTTTTCATAATTTAGAGACAAATTTACAAAAAAGAACTTGTGGAGTTTTGTTTTTGTCCCTTTCCAAACTCTCTAAACATGAAAAGGCCTGAGTTCTCATTATCGTCAAACTCGTTAAAACATCAAATACTAACAAACTTTTCCATCATGACAAGATCAATTTTCACCTTCACTAGACTCATTAAAACATCACATAGCGATGGATTCACCCGAAGGGTGGAATTATACTACAAGCATATGTTATCCTCCTCAAGCTTGCTTAAAGAAATAAAGAGGTACTAGTCAATAATGAATGAGGAAAATGGGAAAAGGGATAAATCACTTTATGGTAGCAAGTCGCTCTTGAAGATGACACTTTCACTTCATCTCTGTGACTATTTGGGTTAGGTTATCTTCTTGATGGTTATCATACCTATGGTCTATCACCTTATCCATCACTTTGGTTTTAGGTCAATGCTGCCAATTCATTCAATGTCACCGACATGTTCAAGAGAAGTCACTCAATAATCTTCATCCTTTGCAATACTCATAAACATTATTTTCCTTGACCACCATTCTTAAACATTGTGTTGTTAGTGACATTCTATCTTCAAAATCATTACACTCATTTCGTGTCATTGATGGGGGATATATCAAGGCCCTCCTCCGATGAGCCGTTTCTTGTCAACATCAACACATTATCCAGGAAGTTGACTTAGAAACACCCTTCCATTACCTTGAGGCTTTCATACATGAATGGCAAGTTTCTCGCTTCCGGCAATAGGTCAATGTTGTTGGCATTATTATGCATGTCTTGTACTTGATGGAAACCCACTTGTAGTAGAAAAACACACTTGTATATGGTAACTAGATGAATCTACAGGAGAGATATCAAATGTGACAAAATGCATGGAAGTTGTGTTTACATATGTGACAAAATGCATGGCATTTGAAAGGAATCATTTTAGAAGTAATATGGAAAATTAGAGTGTAACAGGTCTATTTAGAGGTAACAGGGCATTGGTATAGAATAACAGTAACATGGAACTAAGGTCTTCTGATCAGAATTAAGAAGGTGAAGGAAGAGGTTGATGAAAACTAGTTTAAGAAGTATACACAGGTCCTCTTAGTCAAAATATCATATACATGCTAGTCCATCAAACAAAAAGACAACATACGTATACACACACTCCCGCAGGAAGAAAAGCATGTACATGATTGGAAAAACAAGGTTTTGGATTGAGGTATTTGGTCCATGGTATTGACCCTAGGTATTTTTTTCGTGGTATTGACCCTAGATATTTGGTCCAAGGTATTGGTCCTAAGTGCTTTTGGTCCAAGGTATTGGCAAAGGATCTAAACATATAAGGAGGATAAGATCAAGGGATAAAATGAAGAAGTAATGAATATCTTATGAAGTGTTAGATCAAAAGAAAATATGCATGATATGGGTTTCTGATGCTTTTCTTGATCTAGACTAAATATGCACCTGAGCATTTGATGATGGATGAGATCTAATGATGGATCAGGATCATAATGACTCATCATTATGTGATCTGATAATGGATGGGCTAGATGTGATTTCTAACACATGTTTTATCCATTATATGTGATGATTTGGGTATGTCTGAAGTCAAGAATTGCAGCGAAGTTATAAATAAGTATTTTCATATCTATATGCTAGTTCGCTTTGGTGAAGGTGCGTATACATGCTGGTTCATCTCTTCCAAGTGGCATATGCAAAAGAAAAGCTTGATGTTCAAGGATGACTGATCTATCAGATCAGTGTTGCTATTTTACTATTGTCTGTCAATGAAGTCTCCTTAGATCTGAATGTAAAATAGAATGAATAAGGAGTTTGATATTTCATAGATTGACTGTATCAGTGAGAAGAAGTGATCTTTGTTGCTGCCTCTGTAAAGCTCTGTAAGTTGACAGTAGATATTTATTATATTTCTAGTTGGTACAGACTTGATTCAAAAGCTTATGTTTGCAGTAGCTTTGGAGGTATACGTTGGTTTAATTAACAGAAGTAGCATATACATGCAGTTTGGATTCAACAAAGTAGCATATACAGTCTGAGGCATGGTTTCTGAGGTTATTGTTGGTTCTAAATGATGATGCGGGTTATGGGTTTTTGATGCTTTATTTTATCTAGACTAAGGATGCACCTATGCGGTTGATGGGGGATGAGATCTAATGATGGATGAGGATCATGAGACCTAAAATGAATTATTATTATATGGTTTGATCATGGATAGTCTAGATCTGAATGCCAAAGTGTGATTTACACTATAAATGTTCTGATCTGGGTATGACTGAAGTCTGGAATAGTTGTTATGTTTTAAGTTAGCATCTGTAGATATGTACGTTGGTTCTCTTTGATAAAGCGGATATACACGTTGGTTTGGCACATCAAAGTACCGTTTACATTATGAAATATGATGGTTGAAGTTGCAGTTTTTTTGTTGTTGTTAATACAGAGTTCTGGGTTTTGACTTTTGTTCTATTGACTATGTTCTGGTGATAGTGGTCTGAATGTTCAGATTGATTGATTGTGATTTTCTTCAGTGATGATGGGTTTTCAGTGATTGATTCAGCTGTGGTTGGTTCAAATATTGATGATTGAGTTTCAATGGTTGGTTGATGCATATGTATTTGATGGTTGTATTTTAGTGGTGATTGATTATGAGATTCAATGTTGTTGATGGGTGCAGTATGAAAATTTGATGAAACGTGGCCTTCAAATTGTGGTGTTGTGGTCCAGGAGTATCCAGTCTGAAAATTTATGAAATGTGGTCCTTGGAGGAAGATAGAATGTCGCAGCCTTGTATAGGTTGGCGCCTACATACTAGTAAACATATCAGCTAGTACAAGAGCCAGGGGATTGGAGCTCCCTTCTAGTAGCAGCTGGAAAACGAGAGAAGGATAGAGCCTTATGTAGGTCGGCACCTACATACTAGTAAATGGATCAGATATTACAAGAGCTAGGGGGTTGTAGTTCCCTTCCAGTAGAAGCTGGAGAACGAGAGAATGTTGTAGCCTTCTGAAGGTGGGTACCTACGTACTGGTATGAATCTACACTAGTACAAGACTGTAATAAAATTTGCTTATTATTAAAAGAATACAGAGACAATAACAGGAGGTGGTTTCCACCCACATTGGGTTTCCACCTTAAATATTGGTGTTCATGTGTGTTGCTTATGTGTTATGGTTTATTATGTTATTACTGAACATAGTTACTATTTAATATTTAATAAAGTACTAATGCACTGATTAAAGATCAACATATGATGAATTAACTGAATCATAAGTTCACTTGATATATGTCAGTTGCCTTAAAAACAGTTGCGTGCACACGTGAGTTGCCTTCTATGAAGTAGCGTATATAAATCTGATTATGGAAATGAAAAAATTATTGATTTGTAAATACTCATTTAGCCCCCTTCTCAATTATTTCCAACAGACATCACATGCCTTTGACAGAAAGACTTTGTATGTTGCTCGACATCAAAACATCTATTCACACCATGTAGAATGTGCTATAGTACATTGACAATCATTATCATTATCATTGATTTCTCTCATGTTTGTTAACAACTTACATCATTGGTTGGTAATCAAACAGTGCCTTCCCATGTTTGACTTCAGATCAAATTTTCACATGGTTAGAATTGTAATTGAGTGAACGATTGGACATGATAGAAGACCCTAGATATAATTTCATCCATCCAGGCTGTGATTTTAGGAGAGTACTAAATCATCTGTATGATGGCCTTACACAGATGGTCATCATATTATAGGTCTATATCTTTAGATGACTATCTAATTTATGTAGATGTAATGAAAAGTTTATATGCTGAGTATGGCTATGCCTTCCCTCACCAATTCATGAAAAATTCAAAGATATCATGATATTATGTATTTTGATTGATGCAGGTCACCATCTACTTCATATCCTCCTCATCACATCATAAAACATATCACTAGACGTTATCATCTTCAACTTCATAATTTAGGGGGAAACTGTATAGGTCTATTTTGGCACGTCACCCCTGAGGATTAGATCAATACAATTATGGCTCATCAAACCCTAATTCAGTTGTTACATGCTCTAAACAAGTCATCAAATTGAATACTTCCATCCATGAAAGTTTCCTATTTTGAAGCCTTGCTAAAATGCCTCCTTGGGACACCAGTGTAACCTTGGTCAGGGGTAACAGCATTGCAGAGGAGGTAGGCCCATTTAGACTTGCACTGCAGTGCACTTAGGCCCACTTTGACCTGCGCTAGGTGAGAATGAGAAAAATTGGCATAGGATTCTAGAAATATTCCTAGATTCTAGAGAATTCTAGAGGGATGCCCAACTCTTATCTCATCCTATGAGGTCGACTTTGAATAGGCTATGGATCAATTACCCCTCTATCCTCTCATCCCTTTCTCCATGGAAACTAACTCCAATTTTGGAAACTAATTCAATGGCCAATTTATGACATAACCACTTGAATTTCCTTATGAATTGCCACTCATCATAGTGATCAGGGGGTTGGAATTTGAAGATTGTAGAGAAATATTGTTGGTTTAAGATTTTACTTCATGTCAAGTAATGTTATGCTGCTGGATTGATGTGATTTTGGTGTGACGAGGGTTTGGACTGAAGCTGGACGAGTGACATAGGATCCAACCACATTGGGTGTAACTCCTTCTACATCAGTAAAGTTCTTTGTTCCTTTTCCCATATTCTTGTTCATATATTTGATGCATACATATTTCAATGTTATCAATTCCATTTGTTTATAGTAGATAGATCATATGCTTTGATCATTTTCATCTTCTGTTTTTTATTGGCAGGTACTGATTGAGCACATTCAGTTCAAGCGGGAGTGACGGGAGCAATTCAAAGTGGATCAAAGGAAGAAAAAGATCTCAAGTAAATTCCTTTAGCTCATATATCTATTATAGGAAATGGTTTCTTTATATTTTTATAAGTTTAACTACCCACTTAGGGAAAATTACTTATCCATAGGTACAAATTTTATATAAAAATGACATCATTGTGTACTGGAAGCATTGCCACTCCATCGTGAAGGTAGTATTGCTGTGATCCTCTGGCACAATATTAATCTAATGGTACCCTGAGAACCCATCAACGAATGAATAGGCTTCCTGCCCTCCAACATTCTCTAAAACTTCATCTGTAAATGGCATTGGAAATGGGTGATGAAAACATGCGTCACTAAGCTTTCTCAAATCTATGCATATCCTAATTTGATCTTGTTTTTTCTTTCCGTGAAAAACCATAGGGCTTACCCAGTCAGATTCTTCCACTATTTTAATGATTCAGCCTCCAACATTTTATCTATCTCTTTGTGCACCTTATCCTTATACATGGGATTTAGATGGTAGGGTGTCTCTTTCACAGTCTTCGCATTAGACATTAAGGTGATCTTCATTACACCTAGATCCCCTACTATTCCTTTGAAGTTCGAGAACTTTGTAGAAAACAAGTCATAGTATTCACGCAAGAATTCCATAATTTTATCAATCGTATCTTCAGTCCAATAATAGCATATCTTTGCAAACTTAGGTTGTGCATCAAATCTAATATTTACTTTCCTAGTCTTCAGAGGTTCTGTTATATCAGGGTACGATGCTTTGGGTCCTTCAACCTCACACTATCTTTTGGTCTCCGGAATGTTGATATTCGGTGGGTCCTCTTCTGATGCTTCTACAGTCACGTTGTAGCATTCCAACGCATGGCACAACTATGTGTTCTAGTTCGGTTGAACCCATTCTATCGGCTCCTTAGGCATCCTAAATATTGTAGCCTTGATTTCTTGGAGCGCTTCATAAATACAATCAAATCTATACTCAAAGCTGAAAGTTAACAAGAAACTTTCCCTAAGGATATCCCATTTGGTCATCCCATGGCGTAGCTTCGTTTCCAAGTACCAGTTCATTAGAATAGTATTTAGGGTGTTACAAAACATATGTAACAATTCTGGTTGACGTTCCTGCCCCCAAGCTTTAGTCCATCGTGCTAAATCCTCATGTGGATCATCCTTGCCTAAGTATTTCTCTATCAAGTGGGTATTCACATACCCAAACCTTAGCTTCATCATTCACATGTACTCTTTCCAGTCAGAAAATCTATCCTTATGCGTACCCCACCAACGGCCAGGCATGGCACATATTGCCAAATCAAGGACCTGGAATCCATGCTCTTCTAGAACCTCCCTTTCAAACTTATCTAGAAACAAACTAACATCATCCAAGCCATCATAATGAATAATATTTCTTACCACCATCGATACACATCGAAGTGATTTTGTCATCATATTGTAGCATAGAATTGAAACTTCATGCAACTTGTTCTACCAATGCTTGAGTGCTTCATTCGAATCTGAGGTACAAGAGCTATCTTTATCCCTTGTAATTCACCCATATGCAGTGGGATTAATCCAATCTTCATCACGTGTAGTAATCTTGTATATTTTATACAAATCATACTCCTCTTCATAGTTGCAGACTAGTTCAATGTAGCGTTCCCCCTCAGAAGCATCCAATGGTACAATAACTCACAACGCCTTCCTTTCAAATTTCATCCTTTGCTTCTTCAAGTTGATTACGATATCCATGTCAAAAGCCCAATCAATTCCCAATAGGGTAGGGTAAGGATTGTTGTCATCAAATATTTCAATTACTTCAAATTCGGCCAGAGAGCTTACTCCCTTAATGTCTACTGTTACTGCATATAGTGTAGAAATTCCCACTGTAGATCAACAGATTATGAAATTTACTAAAACACAATACAGGATCTACTTCTAAAACACTTTGCGGAAGCTTAATAGAATTGAGTAAGATCAAGAGAACACATATAATTGAGAATGAGAAATCAATCACACACAAAACAGAAGAAAAAACCTGGGGAAAGCCTCAGCCTAAAACGCCAATCTCTGTATTATCATACAAGTGGAAATCCTGTTCAATTTATAAAAAGAATTAGCTCTCAAGCTATCGTGATCTCTCTGCAATCAAACAATATAGCTCACGGGAAAAATAGACACTGTATATTTCCTCCTCAAGCCCTCCAAGCCTCATATTTCCTTGTCATGTTTTTCTTGGGGTCTAGTGAACCCACATGTGTGAATTGGCCTCATCACACTCATAATACCTGAAGAAGTAACTACGCAATCCTCAAGGAAAGAATTCCTTCTCCATCTGAGGAATATTCACAATGGAATATTGCAGCAACTGATAGTACGTTTCCTGTCCATCTTATCTCAACTGGGTCTCTATCTGAACTGACATGCATAAGTTATTTATGAGAGAATATTCAGTTATCTAAACTGCAGTAGTTACATGCATGCATGCATTAACTAACTGAACTGACATTAATTCAACAAATTGTTTGAATTAATCTAACTAGACTTGACTCAGTTAAATGAGAAAACTAATTACAATTCAATATTACAACCCATCCTTATCTCTTGAACTGATGGATAAATTCCTCAATTAATGGAGAAATTGTTGCATGTCCCCACATAGACTTCATGTTTTATTTTCCTTAACTAATTAACTCAAGATGAATTAATTAATTATTTTACAAACAACTGCTAAGAATAAATTCGAATTTTACTTCTTTAATTTAGTTTAGGGACTGACTAAAATAGGAAGGTATCCCGAAATGCTATTTATAGTAGTACTAAATTTAGCATTTCTTGTTGTTATTTTCAATGCTTCCTCTCAACAAGAAGGGGAGTATTAGTAACCCCAATCCTATCTCTATGGAACTCGAGCTTGCATTTTGACAATGCCTTAGTCAAAATATCTGCATCTTGTTCCTCGATCGAAACATACAACAACAACATGATCCTCTTGACCACACAGTCTCGAAGATGGTGATACCGAATATCAATGCGCTTGGACGTATCATGAAGAAATGGATTCTCAGAGAATTTGATACAACTCTGGTTGTTGCAGTAGAGTGGTATAGGATCTATCCTCTAACCAAACAATCCCACTAGAATCTTCCGCATGCAAATGGTCTCACATGCAATCTAACTAGCAACCATGTATTCAGCCTCTAGTAAGCTAAGTGCAATTGATCTTTGTTTCCTACAATAGCAGGAAACTACAGTTTAACCAAGGTTGAAGATTCCTCTAGGAGTGCTCTTCCTAGCCAATCCGCACTTGTGAAGCCCTGAAGCTTCACTCCCTCTGTCTGTCTATACCACAATCCGAACTGAGATGTGCCTTTTAGGTATCTCAGCACATGATTTGCAGCCTTCCAAAACAGCTTGGTAGGCTGAACCATAGCTTAACTTAGCTATTTCACCGCAAAGCATAAGTCGAGTCATGTGTTCACTAGATACATAAGTGAACCCACCAACTGCTGATAAAAATTAGCAGCTACTACCTCACCTGAAGTAGCATCCTCCTTCCTCCAATTCCCAGCTGGAGGAGTCTGCATGGGCTTGCACTTCTCCATGTGAAAGCGCCTAAGTATCTCATTAGCATACTTTCCTTGAGACAAAAATACTTCACCATCTTTCTACCACACCTCCAAGCCTAGAAAGTAGTGCATAAAGCCCATGTCCTTCATCTCGAACTCTCTTGTAAGGTCCTCCATGCAAGACTGTATCCGCTGATCATCACCTATCAAAATTAGATCATCGACATAAAGAACAATGATCAATGGTTTACCTTCTACCATGATGTGTTAAAGGTTCACATCTGCTTCTCTCTTGGTGAAGCCCAAACTGGTGAAATAGCTGTTGATATTGGTGTACCAAGCATAGGGTTATTGCTTTAGCCCATACAAATACCTCTTGAGTTGGCACAGATGCAGCTCATGATCAAATGTCTTGAAACCCTCTGGCTGCTCAATGTACACCTCCTACTCAATCTTCCCATTGAGGAATGTTGTCTTCACATCCATCTGGTTGATATTCCACCCCATCTGAGATGATAGTGCCAATATCAGTCTAATCAATGAGTACCTTGCTACTAGAGAAAACGTCTCATTATAGTCGATCCCCTCGACCTATGAGAAACCCCGGGCAACAAACCTTGCCTTCTATTTCTCAACACTACCATCAGCTGCCTGCTTTACCTTGTAAAGCCATCTTAAACTCACCAATAACTTGCCCTGGGGCCTTGGGACAACATACCACACACTGTTTTGAATGATAGAGTCATACTCCTCTACCACTCTATCAACCCAGACTGATTGCTACACTACCTCCTTGAATGAAGAAGGTTCAATATCTACACACTACCCAACTAGGGCTATCTACCCAGTGTATCACTTGAGTAGCCTCCTCTATCTACGTTGAGAAGATGGTTGTCCCACATTCTCCCGTTCATCTAGCATCAACATGTTAGCTTCCCTTGAGAGTTTCAACCCATCTCTATAAGTATCAACATGAGTGGATGTCTCCACTCTCGAATTGTCTGCATGCGGCTGCTCCTTATCAATCTGAGGCTCCTCCTCCTTAGGAAATGAAAGTTCCTCCTCTACATGCAACTTGAGCTCCCTCTCAAGTGATACTTGCATGGGTTTTTTCTCATCGAACTTCAGATCCTTGTGTATCACAATCCTCTCAGTGGAAGGCAGGTACACCCGATAGTTGTGGGGTGTCTCTTTGTACCCCACAAGTATTCTCAACTGAGTTTTTGGGTCTATTCTTCCTAGCATGTTTGGTCACTTGACAGTAAACTGATGATCCAAATATTCGGAAGTGACTTACATCAGGTTGCTTCCTGGAATAGGCCTCCATAGGTGTCTTCAATCCCAATATATGGTTTAGGCTTCTGTTCTGCAAGTATACTACTGTATTGCATGCCTCAGCCCACAAATTCAGTGGTAGGCTTTGGTCATGCAACATCACTCGAGTTGCTCCCACAATTGATTTCTTCCTCCTTTCAGCAACCCCATTCTCTTGCGGGTTATGGGGTGCCATTAATTCCCGTTTAATTCCTTCTGTAGCACAAAAGTCTTTAAACTATTGTGAGACATACTCTCCACCATTGCAGCTATGCAAGGCTTTTATTTTCTTTCTAGATTCTTTCTCTGCCAAGGATTTAAACTCAAAAAACCTCAAGAAGGTCTAATCCTTCTTTTACATAAAGTAAATCCAACATCTACAAGAAAAATCATCAATAAAAATAACATAGTACCTTTGTTTAGTGGTGGAGGCTATAGAGAAAGGTCCACAAACATCTGAGTGAACTCGTGCCAAGATTGCTCCAACTCTGCTGTCTCGATCCAGAAAGGAATATTTCACATACTTACCCAGGGTACAACCTTTGCATGTAGTCATCTGCTCAATTTTTCCCTTGGTAATCTCGTAGAAATTTGCTGCGTGATCTTCAAGGCTCCATGGTGCCAATGGCCTAGCCTTCTATGCCATAACTCGCCAACATATTAGCTCTGCACCATCTCAGCTTTGGAACTGAAAGCAGCACAGTTGTCTACCTCCAACTTGTAGAGATTCTTAACTCAAATTCCTATTCACTTTGTCTGTCCAGTGCTGATATGCCTCAGGAATACCTTTCCTTTACTAAAGACTACATCATCGCCTTTATCTTCTAACATAGTGATAGACACAAGATTCTTCTTCAAACCTAGTACATACTTTACATTAGTCAAGGTGAGGGGAGCTCCATGCTCCATCTAAAACACAACAGTACCTTCACCTGAAACATGGTACTTTCCATCATCACCCATCTCAATCCGCATCTGGAGATCCTTCTCCTCGAAGGTACTAAAAATATTCTTGTCACCTAACATGTGGAATGAGCTCCATTGTCCAGGTACCACACAAAACCCACCATGGATGAAACCATGCATGAAATAAGCGAGAAATCTAGCTCAAACTATGAGCCCAGTGCCTCACCATCAGATCCCTTTGAGGAACCCTTCTTGGATTTCTTCTATGGACAATTCATAGCATAATGGCTCACTTCATGACAATGAAAGCATCACACTTTTGATTTGCCAATATTCTTCCCACCATGGGAAGAACCGGATTTCAGATGGGACACCTTCCCTTTCCCTTTCCTCGCCTTACTCGCTAAGGCTATATTTGCTTCATCATCTTGCTTCAATGAGGATCCATCTTCGGTGCTTCTTCTTATTTCCTCCTACATCAGATTTGACCACAGTCATTCCCAATCTAACAGTTTTTCTCTTCCATTAACCAAGTCTTGGTAGCTACGCCAGCTCTTAGGAAGACTAAAGAGTGCAAGAGTCACCATGTCATCATTAGTGGTCATGATCCCTACACTTCCAAGCTCATCCCTACAGGTGGTGGTGACCTTGTTCAGATATGTAGATATCGTGTCACCCTTTTCAAACTTGATCTTACAAAACCTGTCTTTCAGCGCCAGCTTCCTCTGATCGTTGTTGTTTTGATATAGATCTTTCAATGTTTTCCACATCAAAAACGACGTCTCCTTCCCATGAAGGCTCCAGATAATGTGGTATCGAAGTCCCTACAGGAGGATTCTCCTTACTCTAGCCACACATTTTTTCCATTCCGCCAGTTAAGTAGCATTAGTCATCTTGGGGACTTCTTGATCAATGAAGTCCTTTAGACCATTATCCTCTAATACTGCCTCCATGCGATCCTTCGAGGACATATAATTCTAGTTGCCATCAAGGGCATACTTAAGTCTTAAACCGTTGAACGCCATTGGTGAAATTGAGATGTGATAAGAACTCAATTTCTATATTCAGGAAGCTCAAACTTCCAACTTATCCTTCTTGTATACTATTCTTCACCTTCATCACCTTTTATTCCATACCATGTACAAATTCCCATTGTATATCAATAGATTATGCAATATACTAAAACAAAATACAAGATCTACTTCTACAACAGTTTGTGGAAGCTTATTCGAATTGAGCAAGATCAAGAAAACACATATAACTGAGAATGAGAAATAAATCACACATAACACAGAAGAAATAACCTAGTGAAAGCCTCAGCCTAAAACCCCAATCTCTGTATTATCATACAAGTGGAAATCTTGTTCAAGTTACAAAAAGAATCAGCTCTCAAGCTATCCTTCTATCTCTACAATCAGACAATACAGTGCATAGGCTGAATAGACAGTGTATATGTCATCCTCAAGCCCTCCAAATGTCCTATTTCCTTGTGCAGTTTTTCTTGGGGTCCAGTGAAGACACATATGTGAATTTGCCTCATCACACTCACAAAACCCGAAGAAGTAACTACGGAATCCTCAAGGAAAGAATTCCCTCTGCATGCAAGGAATATTCACAATGGAAGATTCTAGCAACTGATAGTACGCTGCCCCTCCATCTCATCTCAACTGGGTCTCTATCTGAACTGACATGCATGAGTTATTTGTGAGAGAATATTCAATTATCTGAAGTGTAGTAGTTACATGCATGCATGCATTAACTAATTGAACTCACATTAATTCAACAAAATGTTTGAATTAATCTAACTGGACTTGACTCACTTAACTAAGCCAACTAATTACAACTCATCCTTATCTCGTTAACTGATGGATAAATTCCTTAATTAATGGAGAAACTATTGCATGTCCCCACATAGACTTCACGTTTGATTTTCCTTAACTAATTAAATCAAGATGAATTAATTTATTATTTCAAAAATAGTTGCTAAGATCAAATTCGAATTGTAATTCTTTATTTTAGTTTAGGGACTAACTAAAATAGGAAGGTATCCCAAAATTCTATTTATAGCAGTAATAAATTTAGCACTTCTATATTTAGCATTTCTTGTTGCTCTTTTCAACATATAGCACCTCATAGGAATGATATTTTGTTGATTGCCAATATGTAGTTGTATAGGACACCATTGTAGTACATGTCTCTTGATCCTTTCCCATGTCTGCTTAGGTAGTATGCTCACATCAGATCCGGGATCCAAGATGACTTGATCCATTTCATATTCTCTAATATTCGTGGTCAACCTCATTTCATGCTGTATCTGCCTCTTATATTTACCCAATTTCCTCACAATTTGTTTTTCAAGAGGAGTATTTATTTTACATGTAGAGTTATCAATTAGCTCCTGGAACCCTTCTACTACCATCCTATCTTGTAACAACTTTATACTGCTTTTCAAAAAATTATCAAATAGCAAGGGATCCATGTCCTATGCTTCATTGTTTCCAAATAGTCTTTCTTGACTCCCCGTCGTAGAAGCCTCAGCAAATCCCTTCTTGGCTTCCATGAATTTATTTTTAGCCTTGTCTAGATCAAATCCAACTTCTTTTTCGGTAGCCTTGCTCACCTAATCTTTGGTCTCCAATGATTTTCCTTTATGTTATTCTACGGAAATAGCACTTCATCTCCTGATATTATTTCTATGGTACTCTTCGCAAGGCTCTAGCCTCATCATATGTATATTTTGTGTGAGATTCTGTGCTTTTTTCTCTCGCATCTTAGGTATCAACACCAAACAATATTCAATCACTTGGTCAAACTGTCTACAATACTGATAGGATGGATGTGTTGAGTTGATAGTTGTGTGCAAAATGTTTAACTTCTCCACAATTGTAGCAAATAACTTGTCCGCAACCTCTTCCAGCCCCTTCTCCTCTTCCTCTTCCACGGCCCTAAAATCCTCTGTGTGTCACACCTGTGCCTTCATCCCGAGGCCAATTTTATGCCTACATTCGATACATAGGGGTTCACTCCATCATTATTTCGTGGCTTTAACAATTTTGCTCATCATGTCCAACTAGCTTACATAAGGTACAAAACAGCTATTGTGAGGTCTCCATAAACTTTTGCAAGAGGTAACAATGGTCAGTTATGTACTTCCCAACTATCTGGTAGATAATACACCATAGCAATACTCTTCCACTTGGTCCTACAATATTCTCAGGTTTCAAGGGAATAAGACCTCCTCTAATCAAGTAATTGTTTCCCTTTGAGATAACCTAAGGTCAATTGGTTATGCCAAAGCATCTATAATGTTTTGTTGATTGTAATGATTGGATGACCGGTGAACTATTTATAAATAGGTGCTTTAAACTTATAAAGATTCTTAATAAAAATAAAAGTTTGTTCTTTACATTCACATGGTTATTTTGATTTTAGTGGGATGGATAAGAAGAATGTGTAGAGGTATAACTAATTTAATATTCAAACTATGTATTTAATCATTTATACGAAGAAATCAAGAAGAGTGTTCCCTTGATCAACATAATATAATTAAAATATTACAGAAATCTAGTGTAATTTAAATTCAAAGAGGAATTTACAATAACAGATAGTTCTGCAAATTAATCCCTTATTTAAATTATAACTTCATAGCATATTCAAAATGAAACTAATATTCAATTAAATTTTAAATCAGATTACTGTAAAGAATTAATTTATATGAAGAAGACATCATGAAAAACTAAGATGAAAATAACTCGTTGAGAGATACACCATATGAGGAAAATCTATAATATTTTATTATTTCAAAAATGCTCCATCTTAGTACAAATCTGTGTGATAACTGGTTCAAGGGTTAAGCCCTGAATACTTCAAAAAATGAAGTATTTAAACAAAATTACAAAAATATTACAATAAATGCTTGACTGACATGGCATTCTATTATTACTTAGAACTAATAGAAAAAGAAGCACTTCGATCAAAAGGAATGAATCTGAACATATGGCCCTATTTTGAAGGAGAGCAGTTGCCGAGTGGCCACTATTCAAGTGTTGTGCTGGTGGAGCTGATCTATCCTTTACTCCTAAAATTCACACAACTTATCCCACCTTGCTTCATCTAGAATAGCTATCTTGGTTACCTTGCGATAGATTTCATCTACCTCAGTATACCGAGAAAAAGTCGGTTTTATAGTGAAAATATGTTTTATCTCATGTTGAAAGAAACATATGTTGTTGATGGCTTCATAAATCGATTTGCCTGTCTAGAACCTTTGATGTTGGAGGACTTAGTTGTATCCTTGGAAATGTCCTAAAGCTTCTTCATATAGTCTTCCCTGGTCATTAATTTATCATTAATCACAAACAGTGAAGGTTGACCCTTCTTGTTCAATGCATCAACCCTTGTGAAAAACGTGTTGATTGCTACCTCTAGAGTGTGACACTTCTTTGTCAATTGTACAACCAAGTTCTTCTTTGTTAGAACTTTCTTCACCTCCAGGAAGGTTTCTATTCTATCATCGACTCTTAGACCATATCTGCTTTTTGAGTTAAGGGACTTTATGATGTTGTTGGTTGTTGCAGGAATTTCTCCCAATTGAGCATTAATAGTGGCAATGGTTTACTTTTCTTTCTCCATGAGTTCCTTCTGATAAAAAATAATCTAGATACATGGCCAGATTTCATCTATATCTTCAATGATATTATTCTAGATTATTTCTTTAACATGACCCAATCTACAACCAATAGAAGACTCAGTTGCTGACTTCTTCCATGGCTCTATCTGATTTTGAGCTCTCTAAAGCTTTGCTGCATGAAAAATCTTAGTTTTCCTTTCATGATACTCTATAGGTTTCACTTGACCCTGCAAATATTTTATCTCTTCACTATGGAGAGACATGTTTTGTACTACATGGGCCAACTTATTTACAACATCTCCTATACTTATTGTAGTAGATATGGTTGTAAGAATGGTTGTGATAGGAAGTGCTTCCAAACAACTTTCTCCATTTCTTTAATCAACTTATCCATCTGCATTTCCATTTGCTTCAGTTGTGCACTCTGCTCCATGATGAGCTTTATCATATCTACCTTTTATGTCTCTGTCTCTTCAATATCCTTGGCTAGAGGATCTTTTGTAGTTGGTAGTTTTAACTGCTATGCCTAAATTCTTTTTCTTCATAAGTTCCTCTACAACATTGATGTTTGAAGGGTCATAACCTAGTTTGATTACCAAGTCCTCTAGGGTTTTAATCTTGATTTCTTTGGCAAGCGTGGATACCTTCTCCATCTTCAACTATTATTGGGCATTTGCTAAGGTAACTTGCATTTTTGATAAACTCATAGCAGTGTTAGTAATAGTTGAACATATCATTTCCCCAGTCTCCTTATGCATCTCCATTTGGTCAATGGGATGTAAATCATTCAAATCAAACTCAAATGTTGTCTTCTTGTAGTTTGATGCTGCCTTGGGCTGGGGAACTTGTACCTGGAGGAATTCCATTTGCATTTTTCCTTTTTTTGAATCAAAGGTTGACAACAACCTGCTTTGAACACTAGATGTCTACTTCCAGAACTGGTTGTAGGTTTTAATCTTCAAGGCCACATTCCTAACTTTCATCTCTTTTAAGATGTCCATTCTACTCTTCTCCCTGTCCCCTAAACTAGATGTGCTTGTCTGCATAATTTGCTAATCTTGTGAAGTTGCGGAGGTAGTAGGAGACAATGTGATTTGATCACCTACTAATGAGGAAACAGGTGGCTCATTAGTTGTGAGAATGTTCCGCTACTCTGAGTCTTTGTTGAGGCTTAGTTTGGAACTAGGGATGGCCTTATTTCTATACATTATCTTAAATCCTTCACTGAAAATGTTAGTCCTTAATGGGGACCCTTCCTCTCTGCTTCTCTTGGTTGTTTTCTCCTGCATGGTAGGAGTCTACACTGTAGATGATGATAGCTATTGTCCTTCTGCTTCTTGTACAGTATTCTCAACCCATTCTAGCTGAATTTTGTATTTATCTATCTCTCGCCTGGATGTGTGAATGTAAGGAGTAGACTTGATTTCTACTCTTAATTAAGAAATGATCACTAACGGATCATATGACTAGTTAAATATAGGATTGAACTGCATTTCCTTTAAAAGCTTACCTGCTTCTTCCCTCGCTGCCCTACTATAACAAATGAAAGGGCTAATCTGTGTTTTGATTTTAAATTTGGATTTCTTCTTGGCAGCAACAAAGTGGATTTCATCCATATTGATCATCTATCTTATCTACTCCAGAGAAAAAATTCTCATTGGGAGGAATTTTGGTAGCTTGTAAGGTGCAAGCTCACATCCAAATATTCTCAATTTTGTATAGTTCTCGTAGAGGTACCAATCCCTTGTCTGAACTTGATCTGACCATTGCAGCACCTTTCTTATTTCGTCACTCATCCTTAGTTCCATTATCCTGCTTAGGATACCTATTTATGGATGAAAAAACATCTTTGTAAATTACTTATATGTGTACTCATTTTGCTCCTTTATTACCAGAGTAGTCCAAAATATGACTGATTGTTGGTTCCCTTCTGCATCCAGCTTTTGCAAGGAAAGGTTGATGTAGTCCCCCTGAAAGTATAAGAATGTGTAAGTCAACATAGGCATACTTGAATACCTCCTTAGCGGGAAATATGATAATTTGTTGATGAATTGAATCTGCAAGAAATTGACTGAAGTTAAACATAATAGAGGGTTTGGAATCAACATAGAAAATGGACAAAAATCCTATGATGGCCTCATCTACCCACTGATCATAGTAGTAGCTAAGGAGGTAGGAGACAACTATGATAATATGATTGCCTCTTTTTGGGAAAATATAGGAGGGATAGGGAGGATTTTTCTTTGGCAAGGATGCATCTTTGGTTAAGAAAAGTTTCGAGGTTTTGGCCCTCTTGGCAAAGTCTAATTTATAGTATAGTTCAATCAGTGCTTCATAGGAAAATGGGGTAGCATTCTCTATTGTGGTGGCCTGCATCATTTGGTCTATGGCTTGAGGAGTAATGGTAAACACAATTTATCTAGTAGGGGTAACAATGGCCCTTTGGCTTGGAAAATATGATGCAGGACAATTTCTAACAAAATTTGGGGTACAGTGGCTATGAGGTAAAATGTAGTGGGGTAAATTACACTCCCACAGCTGGATAACATCTAACGTGTATATATATTTTTCCTCAAGCCAACAAAACATCTCAAAAAGGTCAAGTTCATAGAGAATTGTCATTGATTTTATAGTCTCTCTCAGCCATAGGAATGTGATGAAGATCCATGGGAGGGTAGATAAAAGGATTGATAGGTTCCTCTGGTCCTCTGTCCTTTGGAGGCATCTTGGCTAAGGCTAAGAAAATGAATGAAAACTACATTGCGAGTTTGAATATGTAAAGAGGAGTCAGGTTTTGGAGGAAAAAATAGAGGCAATAGGTTGAAAAGAATGAGGGAACAATGTCACGAGAAGGTAGAAACAATCAAAGTTTTAATCCAGCAACCTGTAATCAAATCGATAACAGTGATAGTGCATGAAATCAGTAACTTGATAACCTATGGAAGGGAGGTTTTTATAATGAATTTGGTATTTTCATTGAAGGTGGCATGGGTCCAGTGAATTAACAAATAAACAATTAATTTCTTAATGGTTAATTATGGAGGAAATGGTTATAATTGGATGGAGTTAACGGGCGAATGAGGTGGTAGAAGGTAAGTGGTTAGAGCGCAACATGTAGGAGAGCGGTATCAGAAGTGAGGGAAACAACTTTTTGGAGGGAGGGGGAAGAGTAGTTAGCGGTTTCACCTGAGGGGGGTCCAAAAAACTATGGTGACGACACGTAGGGGATGGTGCAGTTTAGTATACTGCCCATTTTCGACCACCCTCCCCCATGGTAAAGATCAGATGGTGAAGGGGGGAGAAAAGTCATATGTGTCATCTAACCTTGGGAGAAGGGAAGAGATAAAGTGAGAGGTGTCATAGGGTTAACGTATGATGTGATGGGACACCCGGTTAGGCTAGTGGGAGTTAAATACTTAATGCGTAAGGAATATATGGAATATATGAGGGGTGTTAAAACTTAGGGATAAGTGGGTGGAGGGAAATGTGAGAGGAGGGGTAATATTGGGATTTAAAACATAGGGATAGGATTAATACCAAAATAATTGATACATAAAACTTAGAGAAAACCTTTACTCCTCTGCATTTTTCTTCTGCACATGAAAACAATATTTTATAATTGACTATGGTGCATTTTGACTAGCAACCTGTGCATTTATAAAAACATGAAACGAAGCCATTTTCTTCTTCTTGCTTCCCCAGAATTTTATTTTTTCCTTTTGCCTTCTTTATTTAGGGCAGCTAAAACCTAACATTTTATTGATATGGATGCCTATAAAACATTAAAGGGCCTAACATTTTAACTTTTCTTTCTTTTGCATCCATATCCTAACTTAACATTTTAAAATTATCGTGACTAATATACGAACTTATCAAAACCAAATAATGTTGCAACATCAGCTCTAGCTGGGGACTGCTTCCCCCTGTGGGATGCAGAGAACAGGCAGATCCAAGTGCCTTCTCAGGATATGGAGTCTTTACTGAAACAGATATTCACTTGCAAATTTTTTCAAAGATAAAATAAACTATCTGGATATTTTATAGATGATGAATGAATGGAAAATCAATACTGAATGTAATGTTTCGAGTATTTCCCATTGATTGGAAATGAGGAAAACTCTCCTTCCAAATTATGTAGGATGAATGTATTGTTCCCTTTGACATCTACAATGTTGAATGGACCAAACCAAATGTTGTAAAATTTTTCATGTTTTCCTTTATCTTCTATCCTTGTATCCCATCTAAGCACTAGGTCACCTTTCTTGAAATTTCTTTCTGTAGCCTTTCTATCGAACAAGTCTTTCATCTTATTTTAGTATTTCCTTAGCTTGTGCTCAATTTTATCCCTGTCTTCATTCAAATTAATAATTTGATTAATTCTTCTTGAGAAATCATCTTTTCTTCATAGGATTCTTAAAGGAGTCTCATAACAAGTAAAGATAAATGAGTAGGAAAAACTGTTTCCTTGCCATAAACTAACTCAAAAGGAGACTTGTCTGTTGATCTCTTAGGAGAAACTCAGTTTTCCCAAATTTTAGATGGTTGTCCCATATCTTTTTATGGTCTTCAAGAGTCTTCTTAATGGCATTAACTAACCTCCTGTTGGAGGAATCTGCTAGTTGATTTCCTTATGGATAGTATGGTATAGAATGGTGTAAAAGGATTGAATACTTTTAACAGAACTTAGTCATTTTAACATTGCTAAAAGCTGCTGCATTATCTGTAACAATCTGTTGACAACATCCAAATCTTGATAGCTTATTTTCTTCAAGAAACTTAATTACAACAATATCAGTTGCATTTTTAATAGGTATGGCTTCTACCCTTTTGGTGAAATAGTCTATAGCAGTTAAAATCCTTCTGTGTTGATTGCTTGATTGTGGATAAATTTCCCCTATAAAGTCCAACCCCCATTGTAGAAAAGGAGCATGGATGAATACTGGGACCAAAGGAAGTGTTGACAGTTTATGTTTTCTTGCAAATAACTAGCATGGATTACAACTTATTACTCTTTCTCCAATTTCTTTGAAAAGTGTGAGCCATTAGAAACCTGCTTTTAAAATATTATAAGTTGTTTCTCTCCAGGCATAAGTGTCCACCACAAAACCCTACATGGAACTGATCTATAATTCCCTCTATTTCATTTTCAATTAAACAAAGAAGAATGATATTGAGAGGTTCTTTCCAATATAGATTAGTATTGATAATGAAATATTTTACTACTTTAAGATTCATGGCTTTGCACTGCTTCAAGTTAAGATCACATTGACATTGAAAATCCCTAAGAAACTACACAATATCAAACTACCAATCAGAGAGTAGGTATTTATGATCTATGTGAACAAGAATGGCTTGATCTAAAAAAAGAGTTTCTTGTGCATTCTCCCCTTCTCTAACAGGAGAAGGTTCTTGTGGATTCTCCATATATATCAAGGAAGGTTGTTGTGGATTCTCTCATAATGGCAATGAAGGTTCTAGTGTATTCTCCCCTAATGGTATTTCAAAAACCAGACTTACTCCTAATACTTTGCAGTTGCATTCAGCCAATAATTTGGCCAAGCCTTGGCCTTTTACTAGCTTCATGGTCTTAATTTCAAGGTCAAATTCAGGGATTTTAGCAATCAACCTCCCTCTTCTTCCATAAGTATTAGGCTAGGTCAAAACATTTTTAACAAAAAGACTAGGGACATAAGTTGTAATGTGTGAATGTACGACATAGGTTCTAAAGGATTTGAGGGCTTGAATTAAGTTATACGATTTTTTTCAATAATATCATACCTAAGTTCAACATCCCTCATAACTTTGGAAAATAAGGCTATAGGCTCATCATCACCATTTGTGTTATTCTGTAAAACTACAACAACTAAGGTTGTCTCAGATGCAAAACAAAATATGTTGAAAAGTGAAAAATAATAAGGGATAGCTAATGTAGGGGCCTCAGATATATCCTTTTTGATATGATCAAAATCATATCTAGCAGGAACTGTCCATTTTGCTTCATTGTTTTTCTTCAGCATATATCTTATATCTTAACTATCTCACCATAATTTGGGATTAACCTTTTGAGAAAATTGATCTTTCCAAGGAAGGTTTGGATCTCTTTCTTATTCCTTATTAGAGATAGGTTTTGAATAATTGAATCTCTCTTTGGGTCAATTATAACTCCCTCCTTGGAAATTATATTTCCTAGTAATTTCCCCTCCTTTACAACAAATAAGGATTTCTTCAGATTGATAGATATGCTAAATTTCCTGCACTTGTCAAAAACCTTTCTCAATTGTTTTAAATGATTTTCATCAGAATTGAAGAAAAAAATTAAATCATCTAAATAAATGACAATAAATTCAAATGTTTTATCTACAAATGCTAAATCCATGGCTCTTTGGAAGGTGGCTCCAACATTGGTCAACCCAAATGGCATTCTAGCATACATAAATGTACCCCAAGGTGTGGTGAAAGTAGTTTTTTCTTGGTCAGCTTGACTTAACATGATTTGGTTATAACTAGAAAATCCAGCTAGCATAGAAATCCTATTTGCACCTGAAACTTTCTGAACTAGATTATCCATTTTGGTCAATGGATAATTATCCTTTAAAGATGATTTGTTTTGATTGCAAAAGTCCACACATATCCTAATCTCACCATTTTTCTTTTTGATGGGAACTAGGTTGTCTACCCAATTAGAATACCTTAAAGGCACAATGATATGAGAATCAAGCAAATTTTTAAGTCCTTTCTCAATGGTTGGAGGTAGTATGGGATTGATTCTTCTTAGTTTTTGGTGAAACGGTTCTAATTTTGGTTTCAAAGGAATCTTATTCTCAATCAAAGATGTATAATAAGTTTTTAACTCATTATAAGACCAGGCCAAAACATATTTGTAGTTTTTAAGAAGATTCAAGTATTTGATTTTTACATCCAAAGGTAAGGTTGATGACAATTTAATATTTCTCACATCATCCAGAGTCCTAATATGGAATTATTCGATTTCTTCTTCAAGTGGGTTAAACAAGGGATTTTTAGAGACATCATTATTATCAAAGATTTTTTCCAATGAAACCAATCCTTTAGGAATAAAATTATTAGATAATTGGATGATATCATGATCAAGAATTTTAGGCCTGAATGAAGTTTCTAGATTTTGTTGATTTAATTATTGAATATCATTTTGTTATCCTTCAATTTCCATATTTGAGAATTCGTCAATGACTTGAAGAAAATGTTTTAATTGTTCAGCATCTTCAAAAATCTACTAATGTTTAAGGTTATCAGGAATCAATGGTCTATACTTGACTTGAATTTGGTATTATAACAATATTGGCTCAAGGATTTTGAAAGAGTTTGTTGACACAACTAGTGAGTCAACATGCATATTTTCATCTATGGGAATAACAGTTATGTTAAATCCTCAAAAGAAATTTTCAATTGTGTCCCAAGCTTCATTTCTATAGGACCTAGGCCTTGGGTGTTTGGTTTGGCAAATATTTCTAACCTGATTCACTATAAGCTCATAATTATCTAAGACACTCAAGTTTTTAACCTTTAAACTCCTAGCTAGCTCAAGAACAAGAAGAAAAGCCTCATACTCATCCACATTATTATTGACCTCAAATTCAAGTTTACATGACAGAGTTATATTTTCTTTATTTGGTGAAATTGAAACAATTCATGCTCCTACTCCTTCCTTTGAGAAAGAGCCATCAAAATAAAGTCTCCAAATATATGATTTTACAACTTTAGGCTTGGAAACTATATTTTCAATGGAAAGTTAAGTGTTTGATGCATTTTGTGAAGATAAATGAAAGAAACCAAAATCCTGATCTACTGCATAAATAGGGTGTTGTTTTTCTTGATGATACCTACAAAAAGTATGAAGGAATTTCACTTCCCTATATAACCTTAAATGTTCACCTTCGTAGACTAGAATAGTAACAAAAGACATGTCCATCTGAAGTGATCCTCCAGGTTTAGCACAACATCATCTAGATAGAAGCATGCCAAACTTGGTAGGAATATAAATTACAACTATATATAAAACTATACTCTTGAAAGGTATTTGAGCTAAGGTCACAACTAGGTTGTTAATTAACCCCAGGCACGGTACTTTCTTTGAATCAAAGGTGTAAAGGTCATGATAAGAACGGGTAACTTGTAACTAAAGCTGATCCATAAGTACGTTTGGCATAAGGTTATGAGAAGTTCTAGAACCCAGTATGAAATTATACAAAATAATGTCATGAGCCTTTAAAGTTACATAAAATGGTGGAACAATTTCATCGATCATATTAGAACTAGGGCCAAATACAACCGAGGGCTTTTTATCCTACAAACTAATAACATCTCCCTCAGCATCTACACTAGAGGATTGTATCCATTTAGACACTTGATTTTTGTAACCAAGGTTTTTGGAAAGTTCAGCTAAAGGTATAGAAATCTTGACCCTTTCAAATTCCTTTTCAATATTAAAAGCTGTCAAAATAGTCTTCTCAGATGAAGAGGTTTCAGTGGATGACTCCATAGTATGAGGTGTTGGAGTTTGTGTTTGAATGTTTTTCATTGCAGGTTCAATTATAGTGGTAGATTTTAGAGGTCTACCAGGACCTGATCTAGGTCTTAGATCATACCTTTTATTCAATTTTGAAATCAGAAATTCATAGAATGCTAAGTATTTTGAAAGTTGAGCATCTCCTGGTTCTTCTTCAAAATACTGAGGTGAAGGAACTATTGCCATTTGTACTATTGGAGAATCAATATTATTGATATCACCAATGATTAAAGAGCATGTATCATGTGGTTGTTGATCATCAATCAATAAAGGTGGATGAATGTTTTGATCATAACTTGGTCTCTGAAGAATCTGCATTTGGAGAGTTCTTTGAAATTGAATTTGTGCTCAAGGTTTGACAACATTTTGTTGAACACTCCTAGGTTGTCTTTTAATTTTGGAAATCCTATTAGAAACATTTTTGAGTAAAGATGTAATTTCACCAATTTTCTGATCTTCAAGTTTAGATTGGGAAGAGGATGAATCATGAATATTAGCTTTTAGTTTTCTTTCTTATTTTTTTGCTTTAGCTTTCAGTTTTCCACAAGATGACCTATTGGCTTCTACCTCTATAGAATTTTTCTTCATGTCTTCTAATGTATTAGAAACCCTTTCCCTTAGCATGACTAAAAAGTTATCATCAAATGCTTTGGAAAATCTTACCATTGCAACTGCTACTAGTGGTTTACAATCAACAGGCATTTTATGATAGAGTTTGTCGAGTATTTTAATGAATTCAACAACTAGCTCACCAGGGTTTCGCTTTAGTTCCTGAAATTCAATGAGAAAATAAACATGATATTTATTTACCACCCATTGGTTTTTGAAGATATGTTGGCTTATGCGGGCTTGACCCAGGTTCAGAGTTATTTAGCCAAACAAATCCCTACACTACTGGCCCTTTCAGAATCAGCCCACAGAGCGTGGACTAAAGTCTCACCTGAAGCAGTATGGGGGGATGTTGGAACCAAGTTTCTGCACCCTTGAGATGTTTGTGATGTCAATTTAGTCCAACTATGCCTGTCTTCATGTAGGTCACCTCGCGCTCTATTCCAACCTTCAGTACCTCCATGATTTGTTACAATCATCTTTCGCATAGCCCTAACCAAGGGTTGAGATGCTTTTGTGTTGTTATGGAAGCAAACTGCACTATTTCCCCAAACTACAAAACGTACATTACTTATCTTCTTAACAAACCTTAGTTATCCTTGCGTAAACAATTACTCTATCTTGCATGCACTTAATCAACATAGTTATGCACATTCGCACATCATATAAGCATTAAAAGTGTAATTGATATCCAATGTAACAGATGTATAAAACAGGTAATAAATACATAGAAATGAAAGGAAACATCTCTTTATTAATACTTCCACCTGTTACAGACTTGACTCACACTACGCACTCAACTGTAGGGGTCTGCACACTTAGATGCGGACTAGTAAGCCTCTGTGCACTCAACTGCAGAGCCTTCTCCTACTCTAGGACCCAAAACTAGACTTTTCTCCTCATATCTATCTGGCATACATAATTGAGTCTTCCATTCCTTATGTTAGATGTCTTAAATACTTTGAGCCTCACATTATTTATACAATCCCATGGTCTGCAGATCATGGGTAGATCTCTACAGCCGTAATTACAATAACAAAATTAAGCGTGGAAAACCCTATGACTCTTTTACAAACTACGCACTCTGCACCCACAAAATGCGGATTATTTACATCAGAATTATAATCTTTGACCAAAATCTGGGCCGTAAGACCCAAAAATTCCCTTGGGGGATCCCGTGCCCAACAGGCCCCCAACACAAACGTCGTGACTTGTCCTTGAGTCACTCTGTTGGTGCAGAGATCTTTGCGCAAAGACCTCCCAACTTTGACTGGATCATTACAAGTTTGGCAACACATTGAGCGACTACCTATTGTACTTCCTCAACATGTTGTTCAGTGATCGTTGTGGCTAAACAACTACCCTAAATCCTTACCTGTGTTGCTTGTAGCTACATGAGTTTTACTTTAATGGAATTTGTAATGGTATACTCCTCATCAATCCATGGCTGTAAGTGCACCTTCAAAACTACTTCTTTATGCCAAGTAGCATCCACCTGCTCCTTGAGCGCTTTAGGCTGCTGCATCCTAGCCAGCCTCTATGTGAGGGAAACCATCTACGTGGTCCCTTTTACTTCATCGTATCTCTATTGTAGCTTGCGCGCCTCTATCTATAAGCATTGTATGTTTGGGTCCTCCTGGAGGGTGGTGAAGACCTCGAATGACTACTTGAACAACTTTGTGCACTCTGTCACTGCAGTGTTGAAAACTGTTATTACTGTCATGATCACAATGGCGTGTTTTTCCTTAACCTATGGCAGAGTTGAAGGTTGTGCCTTCAACTGCATTTTTCTATCTGAAGGTTCAGCTCCAGCTAAACTCTAGCCATTTCCTCTCACGCATTGTGCACACCTGCTGCTATCTTCTGGACGCACTCATGCACTAGTTCTTCTGCTTGGATGGACAACTCTGGGAGCATTTGGAAGGATTCCTCCACCACCTGTACTATTTGTCTATCCTATGCCACTACCCCGTCGTGCTATAGGCTTAATTGTTCAATGTTGATGCATTGATTGATCATTACCTCAAGCACACAACCCTCCCTGGCTCATAGTTCTGTAGTGGCTCCATCCTGCAAAATATAGAGTGTCTCCTAAGGGAGCACAACCACATTTAGTATGATTCCCTTCAACCCACTGACCATAAGCTTGTTGGCCTCATTTTCTATAATGAGTGCGCAATTTAGCAGCACTATTGTGTTAATCTTTTTGGGTCTGGTAGAGGTTTAGCAATATCGGAAGTAGAACATGATCTAGTGTGCTTAAAAGGAGCCAGCTTGGACCAGTGGAATCGCCAGGTGAAAGATTTTGACCTATATCCTTATCCTTTATTCACCTTAAAGGAAAGGGAGAATGGTTGCCCTAGGGAAAATTTAGCTTTCAATTCTTCGCTCCCCAGCAATGTTGCCAATATGATGCTGTCCTTTGAGAAAACCTAAGGTCAATTGGTTTTGCCAAAGCATCTATAATGTTCTGTTAAATGTAATGATTGGATGACCAATGAACTATTTATAAACAAGTGCTTTAAACTTAGAAAGATTCTTAATAAAATAAAAGGTTGTTCTTTACATGAACATGGTTATTTTGATTCTAGCAGGATGGATAAGAAGAATGTGTAGAGGTATAATAGATTTAATTTTCAAACTGAGTATTTAATTTTTGTAAGAATAAATCAAGAAAAAAGTGTTTCCTTGATCAATAAAATATAATTAAACTATTACAGAAATCTAGTGTAATTTAAGTTCAAAGAGGAATTTACAATAACAGATAGTTCAGCAAATTAATCTCTTATTTGAATTACAACTTCATTATTTGAATTACAACTTCACAGTGGATTCAAAATGAAATTGATATTCAATTAAATTTTAAATTAGATTATTATAAAGAAATAATTTATATGAAGAAGACATAATGAAAAAATAAGATGAAAACAACTCACTAAGAGAAAGACCATATGAGGCAAATCCAAAATCTTTTATTATTTCAAAAATTCTCCAGCTTAGTACAAATCTGTGTGATCACTGGTTCAAGGGTTAAACCTTGAATACTTTGATAGAATGAAGTATTTAAACAAAATTACAAAAATATTATAGTAAATTCCTGAGTGATAGGACATTCTATTATTACTTATAACTAACAGATAAAGAAGAAATTGGATAAAAAAGAATGAATCTAAGCGTTTGGCCTTGTTTTGAAGGAGAGCAGTTGTTGAGTAACCACTATTCAAGTGTTGCATAGGTGAAGCTGATATGTCCTTTAGTACTGAAATTCACACAAATTACCCCACCTTCCTTCATTTGGAATAGATATCATGGTTACCTTGCGGTAGATTTCATCTACCTCAATATATCGAGAAAAAGTGGGTTTTACAGTAAAAATATGTTATATCTCATGTTGAATAAAACATATGTTGTTAATGGCTTTGTAAAACACTCTTCCTATCATACAACCTTTGATGCTGGAGGACTTAGTTGTATCCTTGGGAAAGTCCTGAACCTTCTTCATGTAGTCTTCCCTGGTCATTAATTTATCATTGATTGCAAATAGTGAAGGTAGACCCTTCTTGTTCAATGCATAAATGCTTGTCAAAACCTTGTTGACTACTACCTCTAGAGTGTGACACTTCTATATTAGCTGTACAACCAAGTTCTCCTTTGTTAGAACCTTATTCACCTCTAGAATGGTTTCTGTTCTGTCATCCACTCCTAGATGATCTAGCTCATATCTGTTTTTGGAATTAAGGAACTTTATGATGATGTTGGTTGTTACAAGCATTTCTCCCAGTTGAGCATTGATAGTGGCAATGGTCTTCTTTGCTTCCTCCATGAGTTCCTTCTGCTCAAAAATAATCTGGATACATGGCCATATTTCATCTATTTCTTCAATGATATTATTCCAAATGATTTCCTTAACATGACCCAATTTACAACCAATAGAAGACTCAGCTACTGAATTCTTCCATGCCTCTATCTAATTTTGAGCTCTCTGAAGCTCTACTTCATGAAAAATCTCAGTTTTCTTTTGATTAACCTTTAAAAGTTTCACTTGATCCTCCAACTTTTTTATCACTTTAGTCTAGAGAGACCTGTTTTGTACTGCATGGGCCAATTGATCTGCAGCATCTCCTATACTTGTCATAGTATATATGGCTATAAGAATGGATGTGATAGGAAGTGCTTCCAAAGGATAAATAGTCCTTTTAGAAGCTTTCTCTTTTTCTTTAATCAACTTGTATCTATTTCCATTTTCTTTAGTTGTGCACCTTTCTCCATGATGAGATTCCTCATATCTCCCTTTTGTGTCTCTCTCTCTTCAATATCCTTGGCTAGAGGATCTTCTGTAGCTGATAATTTTAATAGATTCCTTAATACTGCTATGTATAAATTATTTTTCTTCACAAGTTCCTCTACATCATTCATGTTTGAAGGGTCATAACCCAATTTGATTACCAAGTCCTCCAGGGTTTTAATCCTGCTATCTTTGGCAAGCATAGATACCTTCTCCATCTTCAGCTGCGATTGGATATTTGCTAAGGTAACCTGCAATTTTGATAAAATTGTAGCAATGTTAGTAAGAGTTGAAAATATCATTTCCCTAGTCTGCTTATGCATCTACATTTGCTGAATGGGATGTATATCTTTCACATCAAACTCAAAGTTTTCATTCTTGTAGTCTAATGCTGCCTTGTGCTAGGGAACATGTGCTTGAAGGAATTCCATTTGCATTTTTCCTTTTTCTGAATTAAATGATGAAAACAACCTGCTTTGAGCTCCAAAAGTCTACTTCCAGAACTAGTTGTAGGTGTTAACCTTCCAGGCCTCATTCCTGATTTTTATCTCCACGAAGATGTGCCTATCTACATAAGTTGATGCTCTTGTGAAGTTGTGGAGGTAGTATGAGAAAATGTGGTCTAATCACCTACTAATGAGGAAACAAGTGGCTCATTAGTTGTGAGAATGTTCTGCTTCTCTAAGTCCTTGTTGAGGCCTAGTTTGAAACTAAGCTTTGTCTTCTTTCTATACATTATCTTAAATCCTTCACTAAAAATGTCAGTCCCTAAAGGGGCCTCTTCCTCTCTGCTTCTCTTAACTATTTTCTCCTGCATGGTAGTAGTATGAACTATATATGATGATACCTATTTTTCTTCTACTTCTTGTAGGGTATTCTCAACCAATACTAGTTGATTTTTGTATTTCTCTATCTCTAGCCTGGATGTGTGAAAGTAAGGAGTAGACTTGGTTTCTAATCTTAATTTAGAAATGATCCCTAATGTATCATATGACCAGGTAAATCTAAGGATAAACCGCATTTCCTTTAAGATCTTATCTGCTTCTTCCCCTGCTTCCTTGCTACTGCAAATGAAAGGTCCAATCTGTGTTTTGATTTTAAACTGGAACTTCTTTTTGGCTACAACAAAGTGGATTACATCCATATTTATCATCTATCTTATGTACTCCATCGAAAAAATCCTCATTGGGAGGAATTTTGGCAGCTTGTAAGGTGCAAGCTCACATCCAAATATTCTAAGTTATGTGTAGTTCTCGTACAGGTACTAATCCCATGTCTGAACTTGATCTGACAGTTGCAACACCTTTCTTATTCCGTCACTGATCCTTGGTTCTATTCTGATGTTTAGGAGACCTATTGTTGGATGAAAAAACATCTTTTTAAATTATTTATACATGTACTCCTTTTGTTCGTTCATTACAAGAGTAGTCCAAAAGATGAATGACTGATGGTTCCCTTCTGCATCCATCTTTTGCAAGGAAAGGGTGATGTTTTCCTCCTGAAAGTGTAAGAACATGTAAACCAACACATAGGCATACTTGAATACCTCCTTAGTTGGAAATTTAATAAGTTTCTGTTTAACTGACTCTCCAAGAAACTAGCTAAAGTTAAACACAATAGAGGGTTTGGAATCAGCAGAGAAAATGGATAGAAATCCTATGATGACCTCATCTACCCATTGATAAGAGTAGTAGCCAAGGAGTTAGGAGACAATTGTGATAATTTTCTTGGCTCTTTCTGGCAAAATATAGGATGGATAACAAGGATTTTTCTTTGGCAAGGAGACATCGTCTGTTAAGAAAGGTTCCAGGGTTTTGGCCCTCTTCACAAATTCTAATTTCTTGTACAGTTAAATCTGTGCTTCATAGGAAAATGGGGTAGCATTCTATACTATGGGGGGCTGCATCATCTGGTATATGGCTTTAGGAGTAATGATAAACATAATTTCTCCAGTAGGGGTAACGATGGCCCTTTCGCTTGGAAAATATGATGCATGACACTTTCTAACAAAATTTGGGGTACTGTGGTTACGAGGAAAAATGTAGCGGGGTAAATTAGAGTACCACAGTTGGATATCATTTGAATTGTCTATATACTTGTCCTCGAGTCAGAAATATAGCTCAAAAAGGTCGAATTCATAGAGAGTTTCTTGGATTTTATAGTCTTTGTCAGCTATAGGAATGTGATGAAGATATATGGGAGGGTAGATCAAAGGATTGATAAGTTCCTCTGGTCCTCTATCCTCTAGAGGCATTTTGGCTAAGGCTAAGAATATGAACAAAAACTGGATTGGGAGTTTGAATACGTAGAGAGGAGTCAGGTTTTGGAGTAAATAATAGAGGCGATAGGTTGAAGAGAATGAGGGAACAGTGTCGCTACCAAGTAGAAATAGTCGAAGTTTTAATCCAGCAACCTGGAATTGAATCAATAAAAATGATAGTGCACAAATTCAATAACCTGATTACTTATGGAAGGGAGGTTATTATAATGAAATTGGTTTTTTCGTTGAAGGTGGCACAGGACCATTGAATTAACAACTAAACAATTAATTTCTTAATGGGTTACTCCTCGAGGGAATGATTATAATTGGATGGAGATAACAGGTGAATGAGGTGGTGGAAGGTAAGTGGCGGGAGAAGAACATGTAGGAGAGCAGTATTGGAAGTGAGGGAAACAACTGTTCAAAGTGGGGGAGAGTGGTTAGTGAATTCACCTGAGAGGGGTCCGAAAAATTGCGGTGATGATACGTAAGCGACAACGTGCTTTCGTATACCACACATTTTTGAGCCCCCCCGCCCATTGATGGTAAAGCTCAGATAGTGATGGGGGGTGAAGATTCATATGCATTGTCAGATCTTGGGAGATGGGTGGAGATGAAGTGAGAGGTGTTGGAGGGTTAAATTATGATGTGATGGGACACCCGGTGGGGCCAGTGGGAGTTAAATACTTATTATGTAAGGAATATATGGGATATATGAGGGGTATTAAAACTTTGGGATATGTGGGTGGAGGGAAATGTGAAGAGAGGGGTAATATTGCGATTTAAAAATTAGGGATAGGATTAATACCAAAATAATTGATATATAAACCTTAGAGAAAACCTTTATCCTCTACCTTTTTCTTCTACACATGAAAAAAATATTTGGTAATTGACTTGTGGTGCATTTTAACTAGCATCCCGTGCATTTATAAAAACATGAAATGAAGCCCTTCTCTTATTTTTTCTTCCATAGAATTTTATTTTCCTTTTGTCCTTCTTTATTTTGGGCAGCTAGCACCTAAAATTGATATGGATGCCTATAAAAAATTAAATGGCCTAATATTTTAACTTTTCATTCTTTTGCATCCATATATTAACTTAACATTTTACAATTATTTTGAATAATATACTAACTTATCAAACCAAATAATTTTACAATAGTAACTATGATAAACATGGCAATGATCCTTATCATGTCCCTTGTATTTGCATTTTATACACCAGACTTGAGCATGCACCTCTAGTTGAGCTTCCTTTCTTGAATTCAAGCTCTGCAACCCCATGTGCACTCTTTCTAGCTGTGACTAAATTTGTTGTACTCCAATGTTCATATCCTGCACCAGCGAGGCTTCCAACCTCATCATGATCTCCACAACCTCTGCTTGCATTCCTATCTTCTACTGTGATAATGGTAATCTCAGATGAGGTACCAATGAATCCATGTACTAGTTACTGTGTTGATCATCTGTAATATTCATATTAGCCTAGCAGATTAGGAATTTTAGCTTCTCATCAAAATTCCACAAGGACTCATTTACCATCTATTGTATTTCCATAAATTCGATTACAAATTGCACCTGAGACTTAGGCTTCTTAAACTCATTGTTCAATGTCTATTGAGTTTCTATCATCATCGCTCCAGGTCTACCAGTACAGAACTTGATGTACGAAGTTAATGTTCTGTCCTGCAACACTGTGACTAGTTGCTCTTTCTTCATATTATCATCTGTAATCTATTGTGCTCTCCATACAACATCTGCGACAAACTAGAACTGTTTGGGGTCTTTTCTTCCCACCCCTTTGAAGATCTGAATCTTCATTGTGTTCACCATGTTGAATGGGTGATGTGGAGGCAGAGCTAGAGGTGAAGTGTTATAGACATATTTGGGCACTTCAACCCCAATCATAAATGTCCATAAACTAAGGGCTCCTAAGTCCCTAAAAGTGTCTCTTCACTGCCTAAAGGAACAAGGTCAACTAATTACATCATCTCCCAAAAATTCTCCACTGAAAACTGCTCATAAATGGCCAGAACGGGACCATACTGAAAGCTCAATGCAGAGGGTGTGATGCATATCACTTTCCCAGTGTACAAGGTGTGATGCATACTGAATTTCTCCACTATAGGGTGCGATGGTCGGGAATGGACAAATGGCAGGGACAAAATGTGAGTTGGAAGATCATGGAATCTTCCAGAAGCTTCCCCTCTGACACTTGCCTCTCTGTTTTCGACCAGGGATGAGTAAGAGATCATCATTCTCCAAGTGGAAGTAGGAACTATCAGAGAGAGGACACTAATCAAGATCCTAGAAGATAACTCACCTCTTTGTAATCATCTATATATGGATCCCTCATCAGAGAGATTGAGAGGCTGGAATTTTGTATCTTATAGAGAAGTGTTGTTGGTTTTCTGGTGTACATTCATGGTGTTGGGTGATCTAAGATTTTCTTGAGGTGAAGAAGGGCTTCCTAGCTGGAGGATGATGCTAGGTCAGAACATACGGTTGTAATCCTCTTGCTAGTTTTCATCTTAATAAATCTATTCTTGTTTTCTTCCATATTCTTGTGTACTTGTTTATATATGCATTTATATGGTTAACACACATCTGGTCCTGTGTTATTTATGAATATAGATCTTTGTTTCTTAGATAGTAGTATGTTGCTGTGATTCGACAAGTTCTTTCTGAAGCTAGGTAGATGAAGGAGAGGCGACGAAGCTCTATCAGGAAGGAGAGGAAATCAAGCGCAAGACCAAGGTTGGTATTCTTGGTTCTCCTCTTGTCTATTTTCATAAAAGAAAACAAAAGTAGACTTTACTTGTTTGTTTCTAAGATAGCCACCCATCTTAGTGGGAATAGCAGCATCCGAGTGGACACTATTCTTGGTAACAAAATGGTGACTCTGCTGAGGAGTGACTAGATTGTTTGTTAGCCTATCTATCCTTGTTTTTTTTATAAAATTACAGAAGGAGCCTGAAGTCAAGCCAGCTATCCTTCGAACTACATTTGTTATACAAATGCAAAGTAGATCAATGCTGCTTCAGTCTATCTCCGGGTTTTGTTAATGAATTAAATAATAGATCTGCAAGAAATCTAATTGTCCTAAGTGGTGGCTCTAGTAACCTCTTTAGATCACCCCTGTGCTTTACATACACTGAACATTACTTACTCGGCCTAAATCCCTGAACTGAATTGCAAACTGTGAGTGAAAACTTGTTTAAAGTCTCGCACTGGTACCATCACACTCTGCCTTCAAGGCAGTCTGTATGCATCGCACTTCCCGAGTGTATTAGGTGCGATGCATACTGAATTCACTGTGTAACAGGTGCAATGGTCAGGGAGGGTTAACTTTACCCTTAGATTGTGGTTTTTTCTCACTGTTTTCAGTCCTATTCAGGAGTTTTTCTATTTGTAGTCAGTGTATTTCTGTGAAAAACCCCTTCTCTTGCATTATTTCGCCTCCTTAGTGCAAAGAATTGTAAGTGTTTTTTATGTAAAGTGCATCATTTTCAGTTCTCTTTTGCAAAAAAGTAGCATAGTCGAACTGTTGTTTCTAGATCTGAAAGTGTCGTAGCTGTTGTTTTCAGTTTTAGGAGACAATCCCATTGTTCTTGATAGTTGATTATACAGTTACTATTGCATAGGATTTGAATTAGTAGTTTTAAAGTGTCGAAAAGCAATTTTCATTTCAAAATCGCAAAGTGTCTCTCTTGCTTTCACTTCATTTTGAAAAAGAATTTTGTTGAGTACTGTCGCTTTAAAAGTAATTCAGATTTGCACATAGCTTTCTTATCATCATCGATACATTAAGAAGGCTGAAAACAAATACATGGATGTGCATTTGCATTTCAACAGCTTGGTTTGATTTAGGACTATACATTTAGTGTGTGCTTTATGCTCTTTGTAGAAAGATTCTTAACTTTCTTTCCTTAGTAGCTAGGATTTTAGTTACCGAAAGAAGATTAAACATTTTTTTATCATCTTAGACTACATTTTAGGAATTATATACACATCACGCGGTGAACCTGAAAGGAAAATTTTTAAGAAATATCAACTTAAAATAAATTCAGTGAATCTAACAACGCTTTGGAACTTAGCACACAACATCTAGAGGTCTAGGCTAGAGACGTATTCCAGCATCGTAAAACTTGGTAACTATTGTTTTCAGTGTTGGTTAGGTGATTCCTCCACTCTGAGACGGCAAGTGCCAGTAAGGACTTGTGCTCCCACGTACTGTCGAGTATATATTGGGAGACCACAATAGGTTGCATCCTTTATACTTAGGAAGCCGTGTCTGCCACCCTATTGATCATAATGCAGTGAACATAGCATTCGAGAAGATTGACTACCGTGCCGTAAAAAGTATTCTGCAGTTTTGTGATTGGTTTGGTAATCGTCTCTGCCTAGATCTCAATAGAAGTTCATTTTGCTCCTTTTCAGACTCCTTAAAGGAAAAGGTCCTCTGAGCACTTGTCACTTCAGGCTCATTAAAAATCGAAGGCGACTAGAGTCATCTTTTGCTTTTTCTCGACTCTTTAAAATTGAAAAAACAAGTCGTGTCAAAGCATCTTTATTTTAAATCGGAATAACATCACAATTTCCCCCATTGGTCTTCAGGTTGAGAAAATGGAGTCTACCAACCAAGGATTTCCCCTTGGAGGAAATCCTAGTCCCTTCTCCTCTTGGGGAGATGTTGGTGCACCCCATATGGCCACTTTGTCTCTTCTAGGGTTGACAATTGGTTTACCTGTCTGGCTCTTCTCTACCTCTGTCATTCAGAATCCTGTAATTCGTGAACAGTCAAATCGGAAACTAGATGACACTAGAGTTGCATCCCAACCTTCTACTTCATCCTATTCTCCCTCTCCTCCTTCCTCTTCGCTTGATAAAGCCAATAAAGCTAAAAATCAAGTAACTGAGAAGAAGAAGAAGTAGTAAGAGAAAAAGGAAAAGAAGAAAAAGGAACCAAAATCGAAAGGGGGCAACCAAATGTCATCTAGTGAAAATCCTCACACCGCACTGTCGAAACCTAAATCTCCTTGTGTCATTTGCAATGGAGACCACTATCATCGAGATTGTCCCTACATCCCTTAGATCTTAAGGGACTGGTCTCCTCGTTTTCACAATCTGGTGGTGTTAACCTTCGACGATAATGTTGAATGCTCACCATCAACCAGTGAAAGTGAAGTGCATGCACAGAAAAGGAATCCCAAATTTCCTTGTAAGTTGTGTGAATGCAATCACACCGTCCACCATTGTCCCTTCCTTGATGAGGCTAAAATATTTTTGGATGATCGTCCGATTTCACCGCTACGACTTCCTCCTGGATATAAAAAACTCTTGCCAAGTCCTACACCAGTTGAAAATCTGGTTGGCCCATCACTGTGGTCGGCCGAAGCGTCTATCATTGAAAATGAACCCTCTGAATCCATACCAGACGAAAGTGAAAAGGTCGAGATGGCAGTTGACCCGATCTTACCTTTAGAGTTTTCATCTTCGAATGATACCGTCATTGAAGAGAAATAGAACAACACCGTTCAAATTCTTTTCGTCAACACAGACTCTAATGAACTTGGGGGCAGTCCTCCCGTTCCTCTATCACAGGAAGGAAGTTCATCAGAGTCATATCCGGATGTCTATTCGGTCCCACCACCAAGCAACCTTGTCATGTGGAAAGAGTTATTTTTGCTGACAAAACTAACCTCCCTAGGAGTCTAAGACTCTCTAGTGACAAACAAGACAATTAAGAGCAATCCTTCTCTAAACATGCATTATCCTATGAGAAACCAAGTGTTTTTTGATCCTACCTGAAGTCCAACACTCGTTGTAGCAGTCTAGCATCGCCGATCCAGACGAGCTCCTCCTTCACTTCGAAACCTGCATACACTAACAATCAAACAATTACATAACACCTGAATATTCCATAAAACAAAACATATCCAACATATAGACCAAGGAGTATATGAAACATTTCATTAACAACAAATCATTGAGAAGAATGGACTTATTTGTATTAAGGAAACAAAAAATAAACCATTACAACCTGAGCCTTGGTGTTGTGCGAGTTGCTCCCAGGGTCCAGCAAGAGTTTTCCTCTACTTTGACAAGCTCACCCACTTCCAAATGAAACAAGAAAGGATGGTAATCTCTCCTCACAAGCTTCTAAAAGGAAGTCCTAATTCCAGAAACATCTACCCTTTGGAATGTTCAGCTTTCAACTTCCCCTCCTTTGGCCCAATGCCTGTATTTATAGTGTTCTAGAGGAAGTTATTCAAGTCCAACATCAATGGGATACTCCCTCTTTTGGATGGGGTAGCTCCTCTCTTG